>PVJX010006607.1:0-76413 GCA_004027295.1 Dolichotis patagonum | reverse complement strand
AAAAAAAAGAATATGTTCTTAATTCCTTTGGGTTCGCATACAAAATTCTGTAAGATGTTTGGCTTATACAAAAACAGAGGGCCTGGGAATTGCCTGTGCTCAGTGGTGGGAGCTGAAGGTCTGCACAGTGAACCCCCTCCAGCCGTGCAACCTCAGCACCTCGCTCAGATCCTGGTGAGGCCCCGCCCAGCATCCCCAATCAGCCTCAAGGCTTTGGATAGGTCCCTGAGGACCTGCTTGGGCCCTGCCCAGTGACCCAGAGTAGCTGAGGAATTACCTGCACTCAGTGGCACCAGCTGAAGGCCTGCACAGAAAACCCCAACCAGCTGTGCAACCTTGGCACCTTGCTTGGAACCTGGTAGGGCCCTGCCCAGCAGCCTCAAGCTGTGGTGGAGCTTTGGTGCACCATGTGGCGTGAACTGAAGGCCTGCACAGCATACTCCATCCAGCTGTTCAGCCTTGGTACACCACTCAGAACATAGTAAAGTCCCACCCAGCAACCTCAAGCATCCAGGGAGCTTCACAATACCATGTGGGGTGTGCTGAAGGCCTGCCCAGTATACTCCCAACATCTGAGGAGCCTTCAAGTGCCACTAAGGACCTGGTAAGGCCTGACTAATGACCTCCACTCACCTGGGGAAACTCTCTGAAGTAGGGTAGATATTCCTAGCCGAGGAAGCAACTGAGACCTTACATTCAGCTCCTCCAAGAGAATACAAGAAAATGACAAAACAAAAGGACAAAATGCAATCTCAAACCTCCAGCCCATCCCAAACAAGCCTAGGAGACATGCACATAGAAGAGAATGTAAGCCATACACCTGAAACATCTGAAATGATAGCAACTGAAGAAAAGAAACAACTCCATGAAGCTGTAAAGGAACTCAGATCAGAAATAATCTCCCAGGTAAAAGAAGAAATGATAAATGTAATAAAAGAAATGCTGAACACATCTAAAGAAGACATAGTTAAAAAATTGTGGAGCACTGCAAAAAGATGGAAACCTTGAATGAAGAATATAAGAAAGAAACAGAAGGCATGAAACAAATTCAAAGAGATATCCAGGAAGCCAAAAATTCTACTGAAAGCTGGTAAAACCACCTCCATGAATGTGAAGATAGACTTTGAGACCTCAAAGGCAAGATTGCAGTTAGTGAACAAGAAAGTAAAGATCTTTTAAAAATAACAAGGAATCAGTAAATAATTCAACTGGTGCAAGATGATGCAAAGAAAAACAAGTTTGATAGGTGTAAATGAAAAAAGTGACAATGCAATTGATATAAAAAGACTATTTACAGAAATAATAATGGAAAATTTCCCAAACATGGGAAAGGAAACTGACATACAGATAAATGAAACATACAGAATTCCACTGAGCTATAACCAACATAAATCTACACCCAGAAATTCAATATAAGAATAGAATATTAAAAGCTGTTAGGGAAAAGAGACAGATCAGCTATAAGGGAAAGCCCATCAGAATCACAGCAAACTTCTTAACACAAACAATGAAGTTAAGAAGAGCATGGTACAAAATATTTCAAATCCTAAAGGAAAATGACTTCCAACCCAGATTATTGTACCTTGCAAAACTATCCTTCAAAAAGGAGAAATAAGATACTTCCATGACAAAGAACAGCTGAAGGACTTCAAAACCACCGAACCAATCCTGCAAAGAATACTGAAAGATATTCTAGATAGACATAAAAATAAATACAACTTGAAGAATGTCAACAGGAAAAAAAAAACACTAAGCAAGGCAAACAATTAACCAGAGGGGAAAGGTAAAGAACCAACAGCAGAAACATAACATGACAAAAGTAAGCCAATATATATCATTTATACCCATTAATGTAAATGGTCTCAATTCAACAATTAAAAGAAACTGACTGGCAGAATAGATCAAGAAAAACATCCAACCATATGTTGTATACAAGAAACCTATCTAACCCAAAAGGAAATTCATAGACTAAAAGTCAAAGGATAGAAAATAATAGTTCATGCAACAGGAGCAAGCCCCCAAAAGAGCAAGGGTAGCTATTCTGTTTGAAGACAATGTGAATTTGAAACCAAGACAGATATAAAGAGAATTTTTAAAAAAGGTGATTACATACTAGTTAGGGAAAAACTTCCAAGAGGAAGAGATAACACCTTAAATATATATGCACCAAACATGGGAGCACCCAGCTATATAAAACAAATATTAATATAAATGAAAACTCAAATAAATAATAACACAATTATAATTGGGGACCTTAGCACCTCTGTGACTCAAAGAGACAGATCAACTAGACAGATAATCACCAAAGAAATAACAGAACTGAATCAAACTTGTGAATGAAAATTGACCTAGTAAACATGTACAGAGTGTTCCACACAACAACATCAAATTGTACATTCTTGTAAACTGCACATGGGATAGTCTCTAAAATAGACCATATACTAGCCCATAAAACAAGCTTAAGTAAATGAGAAATAATTGGTATTATCTGGTGCATATTATCTAATCATAGTGCCATGAAACTATAAATTAATGACAAAAGAAACTGCAAAAACTCTATAAACACATGGAAATTAAATAATACATCCTGAACAATCAATTGGTAACAGATGAAATTAAAGAAGAGATTAAACAATATCTACAAGCAAATGAAAGTACAAATACAACTTACTAGAACCTGTGGGATGCAATGAAAGCAGTCCTCAGAGGAAAATTTATTACATTGAGTTCCCACATCAGGAAGACAGAACAAACACAAATAAACAATCTGATGCTACACCTCAAAAATATAGAAAAAGAAAAACAAGTCAAGCTCAAAGCCAAAAGAAGGGAGCAAATTATCAAGATCAGAGCAGAAATTAGCACAATTGAGACTAAGAGAATACAAAGAATTAATGAATCAAAGAGATTGTTATTTGAAAGAATAAATAAAATTGATAAACCCCCTAGCCAACCTTATTAAAAGAAGGAAAGAAAAATCTCAAATCTATGCAATAAGGAATAAAAAGGGTGAAGTCAATACTGACCCTGTAGAAATACAAACAATCATCAATATCTACTTTGAAAACATTTACTCTCATAGGTTCAATAACACAGAAAAATGGACAGATTTCTAGAAACATATGAATTACCAAAGCTGGATCAAGAAGATGTAAAACTGCTGAATAACCCAATTTCAGTTAATGAAATTGAAAATGTAATTAAAATCTTACCAATCTTACCAAGGTCCTGCTGAATTCTACAAGGAATTCAAGGAGGATTTAATTTGAACAGTCCTCAAACTCCTCAATGAAATAGAAAGGGAAGCAATCCTCCCTAACTCATTCCTGGTAGCAAGTATTACACTAATACCAAAATCAGAGAAAGACCCAACCAAAAAAGACAGTTATGGGCCAATCTCCCTAGTGAACATAGATGTAAAAATCCTCAATAAAATACAGACAAACAGAATGCAGCAAATCATCAAGATCATATACCACAACAAGCGGAATTCATCTCAGGAATGTAGGGATGGTTCAACATATGCAAATCAATAAATATAGTACACCATATCAATAGAGCCAAAGATAACAATGCACATGATCATTTTAATAGATGCTAAAAAAGCTTTAGATAAGATCCAACACTCATTCATGATAAAAACCCTACAGAAAATTGGAATAGATGATCTTTAGCATAATCTGATAAAAGCCATCTATGACAAACCAACAGCCAGCATCATATTAAATGGTCAAAAACCTGAAAGCTTTTACTCTAAAATCAGGAACAAGATGAAGATGTCCATTATCACCACTCCTATTCAATATAGTACTGGAAATAGTAGCCAAATCTTGGAAACAACCTAAATGCCCATCAACTGAAGAATGGATAAAAAAGATGTAGTATTTTTATACAATGGAGTACTATTTAGCTATAAAGAAGGATCACATTAAGGCTTTTATAGGTAAATGGATGCAACTTGAGACTGTACTCATAAGTGAAATAAATCAAGCTCACACGTGTAAATACCATGTTGTCTCTCTAGTGTAAGAAACTGAAAAAGTAAATAAGATACAAAATCTTAAATAAATATTGTGAAACGGTAAGAAACTGCTCAAAGAGGAAAAAATAACAGTGAAAAATAGAAAAGAAGGAAAAGATGAAAGGATATAAATTTGTATATACACACTTATGATTACTAAATGTGCTACTAATTATATTAGTTCTTAGAACAAAACAGTTAACATTCATAGGATTAGATCAATTTGCATGTTTATATCTGGTAATCTGAGTAACTCTTTTGAAAATAACTATGCAAATTTGAAATATATGAAAATATATGAAAATAACTATGCAAAATTACAACCTTAGTTATATTCCTACTATCTTGCATTGAAAGCCTGTATTTTCATTGTTTTGGGCTCTTTGTTATTGCTGTTTATTTGTCTTTTTTGTTTCTTGTTTGTCTCATAATTTGTTTTTTTTCTCTCTAATACAGAAAGGATAAATGTACATGTATAGGCTTAAACATGCTTAGTTTACAAGAATTGATTTTGTTACGTGTGATGGTATCAACAGCTACTTTGAAGAAAATGAGACATTTTGGTGGCCACTGCTGATTTCCTACCATCTTGTTGTGAAGTTCAGTAATGCTTTTATTCTTTGTTTTGATTGGTTTTAGTCTGTATTATTTAATTTCAATATGTGTGAAGGTATAGACAGCTATTTTGAAGAGAACAAGAGACATTGTAGTAGCCACTGTTGACTTCCTGCTGTCTTGTTTTGAGATTGTGTGCTGTTTGCATTGCTTTGTTTTGATCTGCTTTGTTTTGTTTTACTCTCTTTAAAACAAAAAAAATTTTAAAACAGAAATTTATTTCTCGCAATTCTGGAGGCTGAGAAAGGTAATGGCTGCTCCTGCTTCTTTATGTGATGGATGCCCACCCTGAGGTTTGGCCTGTGGACTTTTTACGAGGGCGCCGATATGTTCATAGGTGCTCTTCCTCGTGATCTAATCCCCTTAAAAGACCCCACTCCTTAATGCCATGACTTTTGGGATAAAGTTCCATATAGGAATTTGCGGAGGACACAAACACACTGACCATGTCAGAGCCTATGTGTACCCTTAAGAGTTTTGGAAGGATCCATTCGTTGCTTAGAGAACTCACAGATTAAAGTGGAAAAAACCCCATAAAAGTGTAGGAGTTGAGAGTGGAATAAGGGCCATGGTGCCCTTCTCTTTAGCCTCAAGATCAGTCATAGTCAACTGGGTCAAATTCTCCACCAGATCTCTTCTTTAGAAAATCTTGACTCCCTGCACCTGAGCATTAGGTAGACAGAAAAATTCACGATTTGGCATAATCTATGGTTATCTTTGCCAGTAGAAAATTAACTTGTCTTGAATTGGGGACAAAACAAAGTACACAAAGTTCCTGATTACCTAAAAGGAAAGTGGGAAGGCATTAACCTCAGGAACTGGAAAAAGACTTGAAAACTTGCTGCTAAAACAAATACTGGCAGTCTTTAGTAGCATTGGTGACATTTCCCATATCACAGAGAAGAGCTTTGGTGAGCACAGCATAACACACTTGGTTGTTAAAACTTTAATAAAAAGTTGGTTTGGTTTGGTTTGGTTTGGTTTGGTTTGGTTTGGTTTGGTTCCTGAAGCCTCATTTCCTTCTTGAATTCTCAGAGATCAGTGGTTCTTCACCAGTGATTAACTAAATAACAACAACATAATACTAATATAATAGTAGCTTATATGAGTCATGAGACAAGCACTAGGCTAAAATCTTAGCATCTTTTACCTTACTTTATTTCTACAGTAGCCAAATGAGGCAGAGATAACTGTCATGCTCTGCGCTACAGGTAGGGAAACAGAGGTTTCAAGATGTTAAATATTTTTTCCTGGTTATATAATTATCTGGAAGCAGAACTCAAAAATAAAATTCAATACATTTGACTCTAAAGCCTGTGCTCGCAAACCTACTCTTTCTTGTTAAAATCTTCATATGATAAGGTTTTTTAAAAGCCAAGAATTTTCATGATGGAAAGATTGGACAGTTTATTAAGTAATTATTTGCACACTTTTTGGCTTAATAAAAATAATATCCAGGTATGAGATAGATGATATGCTTCCTAGGAAATTACCAGCTACTGTGGGCAATAATAATTCTCTAAAATATAACTCAGTATATTTTTAAAATCCATACAAGTATTCTAATAGGATTATCTTAGAGGCAATTTTTCCTGGCAGTATAGGCATTGTTCTCATTTCTCCTCCAATATCAGCAACATGTGCCCCATTGTCAGCAGCCACACAGGATATATGGCAAAAAGATTTGGGTGATTCATTAAATGCAGCTCTTTGGCAGCACATATGGGGAAGTGTTCATAAAGCAGTTTGGGAAACAAGACTGCAACAAATTCAGGTTAATATTCTTCCCAGAACCCGTTGGTCCTCATCCAGATAGGGTTATAGACAGATGCTTTCTTTTGGAAATGCTGAAAGCATAGAGCTGTTATTCTTCATTTCATCAGTGGGGACCTGATCTTTCGTTCAAGCAGCAAGTCTAATTCCTTTTTATCAATAATGGGTCTTTGGGTGGGTAATTCTAGAACATTCTACCTTATCAACAAAGCAATGATACATACTTCATTTTGAGCTCTGTAACCAATATTTAAAACCGGGAATGAATAGTGCCCACACTCAAAGCATTAAGAAAACTGCCAGGACAGGATTACTAACTGAAGTGGTATTAGATGTAGCTTAAACTGTTGTTTTAATAAGGCAGAATCTGGACTGCTCATTGGTTCTTGACCAAGAGCCTTTGCCAAAGAATCAACTTTACTTTATGTTTTGGTTCCAACTTTTACCTCATGTTATACAGGAGATTGTTGTGCTTTAAATTATACAAGCTAGCCTGGGTTTTCCAGGAGTTCTTTGTCACCCCCTTTATGAAGAACTAGCTGCATGTTGGTGAAATTTGAATAGGTGAACAAAAGAGAAAAGCATTGCTTTCTCCTTACATCACTGGGGTAAACAGAATTTGAGAACCATGAAGACTAACAAATCCTAACCCTAGAAGATAATTCCATGGTGTTTTGACTGAACCTTGGGATCTTTTCTGGGCTTGCCCTCTCGTCTGGTCTAGACTGGCCAAAAGCGAGCGCCAGCACATTCTGAGGAACACCAGGTGGTGCCTCCGCACATCAGCAAACAGCAGAAGGGCCACCAACTTGCCACACCATCTCTCTCTGGCATCGATAAAGGGTTGGTCACGAGTCTAAACATGGATCAGAAGTCCTTGGAATAGAGAGGTTTCTCGTGTCTGCCCAGTGCAGCTGCCACAGGAGTACAGAGGCATTGCTGAGATCCGCTGCCTTTCCAGAGTTGTAGGCTGCTCTGGCTCCAGTTTCACAGTGATTGTGGTAAGAAGCCATCATCACTGCTGTCAAGTACGCAATGCGTGTGTGGAGGTCAACTTGTCTCTGACATGTGCTGTCAGTTTCCTAGCAGTGAGTCTGGGTTCTGTGTCACACACAATCGTGACCCATGATGAAGACAATGTACTGGAAGATGAAGGAGACACCAAAGATATGATATTTTGGAAAGAGAACTTTGACAAAGCCTAGTTATTGGGTTCTTAGATTGGGCTAAGCTTTGCGTTAACTGCTTCATATCAATTAGTTAACTGAAGCCTCCCAATAACCCTAGGAGGCAGGAATTATTAGCCCCATTTGACCGCCCCATCAGACACGTGTTGAAATTAGCAATCCTTTAAAACACAGCTTGACTGAAATCTGGCTGGTGAGATTGCTTCTCTGTTAAGCAAAATTCTATTCACTGGAGTCCCACACAGACAACTCAGGATTTCCAGGAGCACAGTCCCTGTGTGTGCCAGCTGGCCTCGGAGGCAGCCAACATTCTTCAGGCTGCACACCCATGATGGGAAGCTGGAGTCCAGCCCTCTGCACAGCTGGCTTACAAGCAGGCCTCTATTTTCCCCCTGGAACTCTTTCTGTCTGCAGGTTTATGATGCTCAGGCCTTTTGTTAAATCTCGCTGGATTGTAAATGAGAATAATAATTTGCACTTCTACCAAAACTGTTATCTGAGAGTCTTAAAGGCCTTACCAATTACGTCCATTAAGCACTCTCTCTCCTTAGTTTAGGTATTTCAACCATTTGATAAACAAATGATTGGCAAAACAGATTTAGTCATTTGTTTGAAAGTTTTAATAATTATTTAGTCAATTGATAAATGAAGCATTAATGGATTTACTGAGTCCGTTGGTGGCAGAGTCATAGATTTCTTGACATTAAGCAAGCTTCAATAGAAGCTTCAACAGAGTAGTGTTTCCTTTGTTTACCACATCAAAATCTGTAACCCTAATGTACCACTCAAGTTGCTTTCCCACTTTATGCCCAATTAAATAACATACACTGGGAGCAGGGAAGACAGTGATGGTGGTAGCTTAATGCCTGCAACCTGAACAGTTCCATTGTTTGCTTTGCATGTAAATAAACATGTTTGTCTTACTTTATGTCCACGAAGGGTCACAAGGATTTCTGTGTGAAAATGTCATTATTTCCATCTGCTCATTCTCCCTAAGTCAGAAGGGCCACCAACTGACCATACAATCTATCCTTGGGAGCAGGTCTGGGACTAAATATGGATCAGAATCCTTAGAAGGGAGAAGTTTATTTCATCTGCTTAGTGTGGCCACCACAGGAGGTAGAGGGTATAAGTCTTTAGAGTATATTAAGATACACACCTTAAAGATAAACTGCTCAAGCTGAAATCTCAACTCTACCATGTATTATCTTTATATCTAGGATAAATTAGTCAATCTTTATTTGTCTCAGTTTCCTCATCAGAAAAATGGGAGCAAAAAAATAACTCCTACCTCTACAGTTTGTTGACAAGGATCAAATGAGTTAATGCTTTAAAACTTCCTGGAACAGTCCTTGGAATACAACAAGTTCCATATAAATATTTGCTATCATGATGAGGATGAATATCAGTGTCATAAAGCTACACATGAGTTAAGCTGTGTTGTAATTTTAGTATTGCTTCTTTTCCATTTCCATAAGACTCCAAGAAAACATTGACAATATTTCCTTCTTATAGGCAGACAATATATTTTGAGATACTCAGTGGATGCCTAAAAACCACAAATACTTGCAAACACAATATTTACATTACATTTATCCTATAAATACATACCTATGATAAAGCTTTATTTATAAATAAGACATATAAAAATATAACTATAAAGATATTTTGTAGTACATTATATGAATATACTCATCTATAATTTTCTCTTTCCTCATTATGAATATTTACTAACTTTCCTTTAAAGGAAGTATTTTACTGCTCTTCTTTAACATGTCCAAATAGTCATCATCACTACAGTTGCTCATCTGGGCCATTTTTGGGTAAAATGAAGGTTATTTGGACACAAGCATTGAGATGCCATGTCAGTCGATCTGATAATAATGTAACTATATTTCATGTTACTATAACAAAATACCAGATGCTGGGTGGTGTATAAAGGTTTGTTTGGCAAATAATTCTGAAGGCTGTATAATTCAAAAAGAATGTCATCAGCATCTGGCAAAGATTCTCCCTGGCTACATTATCCATTCTGAAAAGATGAGCACTAATTCCTTACAAAGTTTGTCTCATGGTCCAATTTTCCTCTTACAGGAATCACAATCTTTCAATACCTTTACTTCCGGCACCAACTCTTAACATGAGGTTTGATGGGGACAATAATATTCACACCATAGCAGCTACTAAGTGACTAATGGGTAAGTGCTGTGTATGGGGTGGATATGCTGGGAGAACTGTGAGTCATATTCCAGGGAAAATGGAGTGAGATGATGCAAGATTTCACCATGCTACTTAGGTGACTGCAAGTTAAGACTTAAGAATTATTTATTCCTGGAATTTTGCTGTTTAATATTTTCAGATCATGACTGACAGTAGGTAGCTGAAACCACAGAAAAAATATAATTGTGGAGAATTAAGCTACACTATATTTCCATGTGAATGTTCTCATTTTCCACTGAACCAGGGAGAAAACCACTTACCCAAGTGAAAAAGATGCAAATGCCAATATTATTGTTGTAGGTTATATTCTCAAAATCAAGATTTGAATTGATATGTGAAGAAAATTTTGTGATTCACTGTATTTTAATGTCCAATTTAAGTTAATTTGTTAACATTCATTTTTACTTGCCTGTTTCTTTTTTGATAAAACTCTATTCTTATTTTCCCAATACTTCATGTAACTCTTTCTTAACATTTTATTTCAAACCAAAAGTTTGAAATGTGATGAACAAGTCATAACATTTTATTTCAAACCAAAAGTTCATTCTCTCTACTCTTTTTCTCAAAGCTCACATTTATCTTGTTATCAACACTGCATTTTCTCTTGATTCAATATAGTTTTATATTCAGTAGTCTTTCTCCCATTTCAAACTTTCTCTATCTGGCCTCAAACTCAGCATTGTTTCTCTTTCAGTTATATTGTCTGATTCCCTTCCACTAGATTTCAATCTCAATGTGTTTCTCCATCAAAAACATTTCCCTGTGAACCTTACATAAATTCCTAGCATATAATTTCTATTAGTGATTCTACACATCCTTTTACTCAGTTAACCTCCAAAAAATGCCTTCATCTTACATTTTCTTGAATGTTTTATACTGTGAGACCATCTTAGGGGGAAAAAAATCAGTGTTTTAAGAACAATTCAATGAATAGAACAGCTCCTGTACTATCCTAAAAACAGCACCAGGAATACTCCCTTTGGACCATATAAATCCCAATCTTTAATGAGGAATTTCTTTATTCATTTAAAATAGACAGGCAAGTACAGTAAATTCCTCAGAATGAAATGTGACTGACAGATAAACAGTGCCCAGGAGGATGAACAGAAAACCTCTAATGGCCTTTAGATAGTCCACCAACTCATGTAGTGTTTTCTGAACAGTTCTAGAGCCACCGATGGGTCAGCACAGGGAGCAGAGTAGATTGCCAGAGAGCCAGATGTTACTGCTGGAAACACATCAGCAACACCTCGAGCACACAGCCATGGCTGCGGAGCAGAGAGAGAGACTAGATAGCAAACACACTTTGATCTTTTTAGTATAGTCATTCAAATGACAATTGCTAGAAAATATTGCTGTGTTGGGTATTTTTTTTTCCTCCTTGGGGAATCTGCATTAGTCAATGGAGAACAGAAATAAACGGATGTTAAATTCTTGGTAAAATAAGAAAGAAAGAAACTGAGGCAGAGAGAGAGAGAGAGAGAGAGAGAGATGGGCCAACTTTCACTACATGAGGAGCATGCTTTTTGTTCTCTCCTAGACTGAAATACACTGTGTTCCATATTTGAGTTCACTAACTATGTGGAGCCAGGGCAAGTCCAGCATCCATTGGGAACATTTTCCTTGGCATCAGTCTCCACATTTTGGATTGAACACTGTTCTTTCTGAACCGACAAAGAACTTAGGTAATGTCTTTTTTGTAAGAATTTTAAAATACATTGGCAATGAAGCTAATCTCACTTTGAAAGTTCCTTTTTTTCTAGTAATTAAAAAACAATCAACAAATACTACTGGGAAGAACATTTTTGTGCTAAGTAAAAATTTACCCACTGTTAAGTTTTTATCCGTCTGTTGAAATCATTTGGTACTTGGTAACAGAAAGTAGCCTTTTGGACTGTTACTGACAAAAGATGATGTGTCTAGCACAAGAAGATTTGTTTCAAAGAGGAATTGTACTTCAAAATTTTGTCCCAAGGCAGCACACACAGCAGTGGATGTCCCTCGGGGATGTCCCAAGTCTTTTTCCACCTTCCCTCCTGGTCACCATACTAGGCCTCTTTTGTCATTTTATGAAAAATCTCATCAGATGATGAGAAGTGTCACTAAAGAGGAAGTCTGCTCAGTATGATCCCCACCACTTTCATGATGATCACCACCACTGTCACTGCCAGCAACACCCTTGCTACAGGTGTGTCCACCACCACCTCTACTGGTTTGCAACTAGCCTCTGAACTGCCACCAAATCACCACTGTAACTATGACCACAGCCACATCATTCCCATTTTCACCACCCTCATTACCATCCCGAGTACCACCTTTACTGCCTCCATTGCCTCTGATACTATCACCATTCTTTGTACCACCATCATCACCGAACTTTTTCAGGACTTTTACTCTTTTTATTTTTGTTCATAAACATGTAATAAATCAAATATACACTACATGTCTATTGTTTTAAATAACAACCAAGCATAACTATAATATTCTTAGCTACTTTCTGTTAATAGTACTATGTTGAAAGCTCTCAGATGTATTTTCCTTGCTTTTAGTCATTCCTCTAGACATTCCTGCACAGCATATTAGCTTCCTCATCCATAATAGGGATTCCACAGGAAGTGATGAAGAGTGAATAAATAAAATAGAAAAAAACTTATGTTTTTCTTTCATTTTCATATCCCGTAGGAATACCCAAAAGCTAACCATGTGGTGAGACTTTGGGCAGTAGAAGCGTCAGTAAAGAAATGATTATACAAACATTATGACAGCAGCTATCAAATAATCAAGACTCTGTTGTATTTATTTGTATAACTTGCAGACCTTTGCTCTTCTTATTAAATTCTGTGGAATTCTTGTTCAAGGTTTAATCACTTGACCTGCTGGAGATTCTTTCAGGGAAAGGAGTAAACCAGAATTACTATCACTCACAATTACTCTTATAGAATGTACAAGAAGATTCTGGCACAAGTTCAGAGAGTAATTAATAGAGTTCAAGTTGTTTGTCCCAAGAAACTTCTTTATTTATTAATTACCTATTGATGTAGTTTATTCATTTTTACAGATCTCTTTCTTTGAATGCATTTACATGGGAAAAGAAAATAATTTGATGTCTTCTGGAGTCTGTTGCTATCCTGCTAGGATTTTCTATCATTTGTGGACAGGATATACTTTTACAAATCCCCTGAACCATGAATTATGATTCTGCAGAAAAGAAACATTCCTGAAAGTACTTTATCTCAGCCATGGCCTCAGTGCTACCCTTGCAAAGTTTGTTAAATCTAATGGGATTATGGGGGCAAGAGAGAAAGACACTGTCAGCATCTCTCACATGAGATAATAGCAATAATTCTAAAAATGCCTTTTTCTTATTGCAACAACTGTCATCAGAGAGGCCCATATTCTCCTCACAGCAGCAGCATCTTTATAGTTATGAATCACTTGGAGAGCAGGAGCCCAAGGCAGAGGGGAAGGTTTATATGTCACAGCCCGTAGAGCTTAATCACTGAAGACATATAGTTTGATGGTCGCTTGGTTTCAGGGATTAGAGAGGAGGTTATTTGTTCCACTTCCAACTCTTTCTTTCCTAATAAACTTCTCCAACTGGAGTTCAGCTAATAATTATCTATTCAAGCTGTTAAGATTCATATCTTAGCCTACGCAATCAGAATAGAAGTTGTATGATTTGATTCTTGGTTAATGTCATGCCAGAAAAATGAAGATCATCTAATGAGTGGACTCCAGACTAAAATCCAAGCTGACCTGATTTTTTTGCCAAGTCCATCCTTGACTGACTGACAGGAATCACTATTTCTGATTAGCTGGGCTCAGCAATGAGTTCCTTAGATCCTCGCGTAAGTAATTAAGCAGCTCTGACTTTAAATTCCTTATCTCTAAACCTAAGGGATTTCTTACATTGCTATGAAGCTATAAACTCCCTGTAGACCAATACTTCACAGGAATAAATCCATGAGTTAAGCTGTATTTTCTATGCCACGGTACACTGAGGGCATAATTAGACTGTTGTTTTGATATACATTTCAATTATTCAAGAAGTATTTATTGACCTTCTACAAGTTGCTTGACACTGCACTAAATAGCAGGTATTCAATGTTGATCAAGCACAGACATAGTTACTTGCCTTATGGAACCTGTAATTTGGTGTGGGAGCCATATATAAATAAAGTAACCCCTCAAATACATATATAATTACAACTCTGAAAGGGCGAGGAGGAACTGGGGTTTGGGTAACCCTCCCCTTGTGTATATCCAAACCAAATGTGATCGCAGGGCTATGGAAGGGAATAAAACAGAGTGTGTCATGGTTTATAGAGCTCTATGGCAGAGGAACCACAGTGACTGTTGTACCTTTGATGACTATAAGGGGTGAGGGGAGTCTAAGTAGTAACCTTATATAAACTGCTGAATTCCCACTCCCAAATAGGTGTAATGTGCATTCTAATTACTGTTTTTCTCAAGAAATGAGCAGTCACTATGTTATTGTCTTAGTTACTTTCTTATCTCTGAGACATCATGCCTGATACCCACAATTCTAAAGAGGAAAAGTTTTATTGACTCATAGTTTGTTGAGGTTTCAGTTCATAGTTAGGTGTCTCCAAGGCAGGGTGGCATGGTAGAGGGACACTGTAGAGGAGAAAGAGCTCATGGCATGGTGGCAGGGAGGAGAGAGAGAGAGAGAGAGAGAGGGAGAGAGAGAGAGAGAGAGAGAGATCAAGGGAAAGGGAAGAGACACACACCCTTCTGGGTGAAGCCTCCAGTGACCTACTTCTTCCCAGCATAAGGACAAAAACTCAGCAGTGGACCAATCTACACGGATGAATACTACACTCACATGATCCAATCACCTCCCAAAAGCCCCACCTATGGGCACATGAGGCTTTGAAGGGATACCTAGATATAAACCATAGCGTTCAGCATGCCACCAAAGAGCACGATATGATCATAAAAATCATCTCTCCATCCATCAGGCTAAAATCCCGAGAATACAGATGCTTTGGCAATCCAAGTGTTCCAGCTGTTAGCATTTGCTGTAATTTCTGTTGGATTTGTTAGTGAAGATAACATATAAAAATAGCATTGCCTCTCCTAGAATTGTATTTATTCAGAATCTTTTTCTCTAGCTTTTTTTTCTTGTAGTTTCATACTCTGAAATACGAAACTGTGCTATTCTGCTTTATCTAGAATCCATGAGAGGTACAACATGGATGATACTAGTTTCATAATCTGTTCATTACTCCTCTGTTGACTGACAGTCGTGGACATCTATACACGTGGACTCCAGCTCATTCACATCACTACAAACTGGTTTTCCCATTGCAAACGTTTCATACACATGTTATTTTGTATCTGTTCAGCACACTCACTTGCCTTATCTGTACTCTGATTCCTCCCGGTCTCCACTCTACTCAATCATTTGTCTATTCAGTCACAGAGGGGAAAATTTAAAGAGAGTACTACTTGCTTTTTGCTGCCCCACCTGTCTCTGAACACCTGCAGTTACATCCTACCAGGAACAAAAAGTTGACCATCTTGAATTTTGTGAGCTGTATAATTTTTGGGGGGAGAGGGAATTGAGACCAGGTCTTGCTGTGTAGCCCAGTCTGGACTCAATCTCACAGTGATCCTCCTGCCTCAGCCTCCTTAGTGCTCAGATTAAAGGCATGCACCATCACACCCACTACCTTCCCTTTTGATGTCTGTCTTGCCTTCTTCCCACTCCTGACACCATCTGTCTACACACTAGTCCATTTCTTCTTGACATGGTTTCCAGCTGCAGCTGCCAAATCCTGCTTTGCTGTGCCTGGTTTAAGACTCACTTGCTTCCTGTGCCCTGCATCACCCCTTATCTCCTAACTACCTGTCTCTCTGCGCTGGACAGACTGCTTATTCGAAGCCAGGATGCTCAGCCCTCAGCAATCCAACTTTCATCACAGTTTTTAAAAAGGTGTTTCTATTCTCTTGCTTCATAACTTTTCTTCCCTTTAAAAATGTTTATCACTTAATGAAAGAAAGATTGTTAAAACAGTAAACCAATTGCAGAACAAAACACAGAAGTAAAAATAACCCAAAATCATAAAACATGGATGGGGACAGTATAACATAATGACAAACATTCTTCAGGCCCACTTCTCTCTCCTTCTCTTCCACCTTGCATAAATTCTCAAGTGATAGATGATATCGGTTTTACTCATACAGGAGCCTACAGAACAGGATCATTGATAATGTTCATGCTTTACTCTCTGCGTAAGAATAAACCATGATTCACAGCCACATAATGAATGGCTGCATTTGCTGCCATCCTGTGAGTGTGAGAGTGTGTGTCGTCAGAAGGCATCTGGACTGTTTGACACACCTCAGCACAACCGTTCAGTATTATGGAGTGTGGGGCTGGTGGCTGGTGAATGACCTTGTGTTCTCTTTTCCTCAGTAATGCCTCAAAATTACAGAACACCTGAAGTGTAACTGACCCAAAGGGGACAAAAAAGAATTAAAATGTATTATGTACATATACCAAGTACCCATGACGAATGTAATCATGATATACTCCAAACGTGTACTACAAAAATTAGAGAGAGGGAGAGAGAGAGAGAGAGAGAGAGAGAGAGAGCGAGCAAAGGAAAAACAAAATGATATCCACTTCCTAATCTCCAAATCTGCCAATAGAATGTCTTACCTGACAATAGTGACTTTGTGGTTTTGAAGTAAGGCAATACATTCATGTTGTTTTAAGACACTGAATTATTGGTAACTTAATAACAGCAGCAATAGGAAACTAATACATAGTCTGTCCCCAATGTCCCCTCTAATACTTTTCTGAAAGAGTCAATGAAAGTTTCATCATCCCCTCTGCATCAGCATTTAATTGTGATTATTGTCCTTCATAAATAATCTGAGAATTATGTAGGTTATCAATCTAAGGGAACCTTAAATTCGGGGCACTTCTGCCTAGGCGGTGAGGAAGAGTCAGACTCACATCCCTGAGTGGGAATCAGCAGGCTGGCTTGTTACAGTCACCTCCCAGTTCCCGTGAAGCTGCTGTCAGTGGCCTCTGCTCACCCTGACCTCACCTGCCCCACAGTCAGACGGAAAAACGGACCCAAGCATCCTTTATGTCTGACAGGAGCATTGTGCTGTAGTTCTCTTCATTTCTCTCAGTACAAATGAAAACCTTTTCAATGTGGTACTACGTAGACATAGATACTCTTTATAGTGAGTCAAAAGTTACAACACTCCAAACACGGAAAGGGATTACTGATCTGGGGCAAGACACAAGTATGTATAAGAACTACAATTGTTTGGTTGTATAACCTGCTTGCTCAACTTAAGAATTTGAGGCAAAACTATCACTTACTCTATGAGCTGCCATTCACCATACAGAGAAGAACCACAATGAGCTTGTTTTGTATATTAGATTTAGAGTTCTTTGGTTGCAAGCAACTATTTCAGGTGGTAGCTAATTTAAACAAAACAGATTTTATTGTGAGATGTGAAGTAATTCTGTTATCAGGTAGTTGCTTTAGAAATGTCTTGCCAAGTCAAAAGTATTCCAGGTCCTTCCAGAATATTTTCTTGAACAAAGAATTGGACAAGACAAACCAAAAATAGTGCCAAAAGTTTATTTGAGAAGTGACTGCTCCACAGTGGGCAGAACAAGAGAAAAAGAAGGTAAGACCAAAAATGGAAGCACACGCGGTCTCTGGCAAGTGCAGTAAAGGCTTTGGTGGGAAGTCACCATACTGACTCTCCTAGTCTGGACCACTCCTAGTCTGGACCACTGCCCACTTATCCTGGGAGCCAATGAGGAGTTCCTCCTAGGAGCCCTGAGAATTATTCAGTGCTGTCCTGGGATCATGTAATTGACAGGTCCTGCTCATTTTCCTTCCCAGCTTTGCCATGCCCTGGCTCCTATATCAGCTCTAGAAATTCTTAGCTGGTTGAAGATGGAGTTTGGAAAGGTCATCAACCAGGATACCTCTGAAAACCTATATGGAAGGAACTAACAGAATTACCAGGGCACTTATTGTCTATCGTCCTGTGTCTAGCTCTCAGAATGGCAGGGGGGAGAGTTGAGTGACAGCTCTTAAAATAACAAACAGGTGCCAAGTCATATACTGTACTTTACAGAAATTAGCTTGCTTAATGCAGCAACCCCGTGAGACCATTTTGGTGACCGGCACTGCTAAGCCCATCCTGACAAGTCAAAGAGCTGGAAAATAGACTTGCCAAGATTTCAGCAGAGGCAGCGAGATCCCAGAGACAACCATTCCACTGCTGCACTAGGAGTCCCTTCTGAATTTCCCAAGAGGAGCTCGAGGTGATAATATAATCAGAAGAATGCAAATGGCTGCAGTTGGAAAATAGCAGTGGAAGCCAAGCTTCCATGCATTTATTGGCCATTCACTTGCTATGTATCACTAAATAAAATAAAGAAATTAAAGATAGGAAAATGGAGCCCCTAGCCTTGCATAGATACCACTATTGTAAAGTAATAAATCTGAAAATAAGCTATGTCAAGACAGAGTTTAATGACTTATACATCCTGATCTCCCAAAACATAGTCTAGAATCTGACAAATAATAGGTAGACAATAAATGAATACAACAAACCTCAAAAAGTCCAAAATCCAAAATATCCAAATATTTTAAACAGATTCAATGCACCATCATAAGGTCTATCTGTTGGGGGACATACAGGTAAGAAGGGGTGTTAGTTCCATCTACGCAGCTTTTCAGAGGTGTCCTGGTTATAACCTTTCCAAACTCCATCTTCAACTTCCTATGGATTTCCAGAGCTGCTATAGAAGATAGGTCATGACAAAGCTGACTAGGAAAGTGAGCAGGACCTGACTTAAGATGTAAGCAGATTAAAAACTCATGAGAAGATTCCCAGCGTAGGAGACACTTAGGTCTTCATGTGGTAACTTGTGATAACTTCCAATAGGCACACAGCAATGGAAACAATAGACCACCTTCATTATTAATTCACTTTAAGGAGTTTTCAAAGTAAAAGCACAAATTCATATTTTAATAAGATTTCAAAGAGAGTGTCAAAGTATTTAAAAATATTACTGGTAATGTTGTGAATATGGTAACATAATTTAAAAAGATTCCAAAATCTGAGCACTTTGAAAGAGGAAAAGATGATAAAAGAGAAGGTAGTATAAAATGTACATTTTAAGATCTGAAATCTGGGGGGCCAGTGATATATGCTAAGGAATGGAGAAGACTAAAGTAGAATTGAGGTATTTAGTTCTTATATTTCAATTGGTTAAAAAATATAACAGTACTACAAATATCATGTCACTCTATGTGTGGGGGCACATGGTTTACACTGAGCCAGCATAACTGTCAGAGAACTGTCATTTGAGGTCACATCCCTGGTGAGTATGGGACATAGAGAGCACCCAGGGGTAAAACCACAATAGAGATCTCTGTGATGAAGAATGACTTACGGACAGGAATGAAAGAACTGAAATAAACAGAATCTTTGATGACCAGTTTCTTCAAAGATAAGTACTAAAACTCATTTTGTGGTAGCCAAACTAATGTGCTGGAACAAACGGGACATTTCAGGAAGTTTTGTGAGTGAAAAGTCAAGCAAGACATAGCATCACAACCCGAGACCACGACTGGAATACTTTGGGAACATGTGCTCACTGTGCTCCCTGAAGTCCGCCATCCACTCGACGGTCAAAAGGGGCGAGTCAGGGTCGCCACACCAAAGAGGCTGGGACATTTAAGACTGACAAATGAAAATAAAAATAAAAATGAACTTTAAAAAATAGAGGCTGAGGGACCACATGATTAAAAGGTACAGAAGCGCCTATGGAACTGATGAACAGAGACTGTTTATTATGCAATTTCTAAAAGAGGGAGGCGGTTTTGGTAAAAATAATTTTTAGAAGTTTTGCTTCCTACAGCTTTAATGAGCACATAAAATTCATACTATTAAGGAATCTCTTGAGGACAAGAAATGATCTTCTTCAAAACCATATCTTGATTTCCCACTATGAAGCCTGGAAGAAATAAATGCTATTAAGTGCTTCTTAGATGGGTAATAAGCAAAGAACTATAATTTTTTGCTTTAATTTTGTTTAGCTGTAAGTTTCTTTAAAGCCATGGCGGGGAGGAAAAGTTAGAAAAGGAGAGGGAAGGGGGAAGAAAGGAGAGGAGGGGGGAGAGGAGAGGGGGGCTTCTTGGATAAGGTGATAAGCCACAGGATCCGCCCATTGTCCTACAAATGATGTGAACTAATTCTTTATGGCTGAGTAAAGGTCCATTGTGCATATATATTATATTTTCTTTGTCCATTTTTCTCATCTGTTGGTAAGCATCTGGGCTGTTTATACAGTTTAGTTAAAGTTATGCATGTGTCATTATAGAATGAGGACCTTGACTCTCTCAGGAAAATATCTGGGTGAGGTACAGCTGGACCAATGGAATAGATCAGTTTTTTGTGGAATCTCCCTACTGCTTTCCATCGTGGTTGTAGTAGGTGTATAGTCCCTCCAACATGCGAAAGAATTCCTTTTCCTCCTCAATCTCGCTAGCATTTTTACTTTTAGTGTTCTTGATGATAGCTGTTCTGACTGGAGTGAGATGGAATCACAGAGTTGTTTTGATTTGCATTTTCCTAAGGGCTAAATCTGCTGAACGTTTCCCCACGTATTGGTCAGCTATTCGTAGTTCTTTTTTGAAGATGTGCTTATCAATTGTATTTTCTCATAATTTTAGATAAAACAAGTCAGAAATGGGAAGTTATTTATCTTTTGAGTTTCTCATACCGGAGAAATCATAAGATATTGAAACTGTGAAATAAAGGAGAGATGGTAGCTAATATGGAGAAAATGAAGTAGATCAAGGAAGGAGGAAAGAGAATCAATATATATATTATATATAATGTATATTTATATATATATGTATCACACAAATATATAGTCCCCTAAATGAATACAATTATTACCTACTACAAATATATACCAATTTTTAAAAAGATAAACTTCTTGAAATGGTAATAAAGAAAAATACAGTATTCTCTCAACATGACTCTGTTGCTTCACTAATAAAATCTGCCTCTTATGTCTCTGGCCTCTAACATACTCTAACTCCTAATTTATAGTTCACCGCTAAGCAATGCAATCCACTGAACCAGGCTTCGTGTTCACTCTAGTACCCATAACAGGGACTGGACTTTACTACTTCTCTAGCACTTTCACGACAGAGGCCAGCTGTTCTAACATATTTCCTAAGTTTCCAGGAAAGAATATGCCAGTCCTTTGTGCAGCTACTCATCTCTGCCATCATCGTGGGAAAGCAGCCACAGACAAGGCGTAACTGGAAAGGCACGGCAGGGTTTGAGCTGGGGAGCCCTGACAGGGGGCGAAGTAACCTGATTCTAACGAGGGCGTTGCAAGAAGACTACACAAAGCAGCAGTAAGTGTACTGAGCCTGGATAGATGAGGGGAAGTAAGCAAAGCAGAGACACAAGACAGGACAGATGTTGGTGGACCCCACTCAGTGTGGAGGAAGCCTTCGTTGTAGGTGGAAGGTACAAACAGGTTACCCTGGAAAGGTTAACTGCACTCAGTAAAGGATGTGCGTGCCTCCTGCCCTTCGTGTCTGACTCAGTCTGCCAAACGGCCTGGGCTCCACAAATGTTAGCTCTCTCTGAATGAAAGAGAGACGGATCTAGATCAAGCAGTAACCAACTTGTTCATTTAGGACCAGAAAACAGAGAACCCTAAGAGTGATGAATCACTGAAACTTTAAGATACTGCCACTTATGACCTGTGGTTATAGTGACTGTAGGCAATTTCCTCACCCTCTCTGGGTGTCTGAATCTGCACTTTAGCAAATGTAAACCTGAAACACTTACCTCATAGTATTGTTGCAAGGATTAAATGCAGTATACTTTTGTAAACTGCCTGATACAAGGCCTGGCACCTAGTTTCACTCAATAAACGGCAGCAGTTATTGCAAGTCTGTCTCACTGCTGAGTTTGGCATCCTCTCAATGTTTGATACTGTATCTATTTTGGCAAGGAAAACTGAAACAGAACTGAAGGCGGTGATGGTGAAAGCAGCGTGCTGATTCTGTTCTGGTTTCGGCCAGGGTTGTTTGTTCAGTCCTAACAGCTAGCTCAAGTCCTCCTTCGGGACCCTGAGAAAGCACCAGCCACCGGTAACCAAACGGCAGGCAGAAATCTGAGCAGCGGGGAGGGAGGCAGAGGCGGCCTTTGTGGAGAAAACATTTGTTCCCCTTAAAGAAATAAGGTGTTTGAAGAGAAAACATGCAACACTGGAGAAGAGACCCCAACACGTACACTTCGGTTACTGCTCCCTCCAGGTGGGCCCACGGAGCAAGCCGGCTGCATGATGCATTCCTTTGCCAGGAGCAAAACTAGCTACAGAGAATGCTGAGTTCCCACACAGAATAATTTTTGTGGTATATTCAACCATATTTGTTTCCAATTGTCATTTTCCAGAAAGCAAGCAATCACTTAATTCCTTAAGTTCAAGTTGCATTTATATCTCAAAATATACCATAATCAATTTGTGGTTCTGGGTGTTGCTTATTATGCCTAAAAGAGTCCCCTGGAGCTGTTCCAAGCTCTCTCTCTCTCTCTCTCTCTCTCTCTCTCTCTCTCTGTCTATATATATATATAATATTTATTACATATTATATTATAATATATAATATTTATTATATATAATATTATAATATATATAATATTTATATATAAATAAGTGTGTTAAATTAAACTGGTCTAGACCCGAGCTATCTTTGTAAGGAATTATCTACAACCAAATTGAACTTAGAGGCCTCACTGAGAGGGACTGTTGGAATCGCACAGCTCCACAGAGGAGACAAGCATAGCATAAGCAGGGGCAAACCAATGACACAGTTAATGAAGTCACAAAAGATGTCACTGGTCATTTTGTCCTCTTTCCTGCAAAGTGTCTCCTCTGTAAAGTAGCTTCTCTTGAACAATCCACTCTAGGAATCCGGATTACCATTTTACCTACCACTCAAGCTTTATCTTTATCTCATGGGCACCAAATTCACCAGATCCCTATATAAAATATAGTCCTTGATTTGAAGTTGGTTTTGATAGTTCCTATCAAAAGTATTGGGAGATAATATTTTGTATTTGTCCTATTTTTCTTCCTTTAATTTTTCATATTAATTTTTGATTTTTTTACTCAAACCCACAAGATGATTATTTTACCTTGAATTACTATATAAACTTTTCATCAACATAAGAAAAATTAGGGATCTAATGATTTAGGTAACATTTCATATTCTTAATAAACTTACATGTGCTTATATAAGTATATGTTCATAAATGTTTGCATTTTATGAAGTTACAAGATATAGCTTTCTCTTTAGATTTTGTACACTTACATGAGAATTTTATAGGCCTCTAGAGCTCAAGCAATTCCACTATCTGTACTGTGGACAGTTTTGCCTAATTACCTATTGAAAGCATCCCAATAATGGACAGCAGTTCCCAGGGAAATATTTAGGAATAGAGCAATAAGAGAAGAGCATAAAGTGATAACACTAAGTCCGCTTGGCAATAAATTGGCTGTGTGCAGGCCAAACCATGTGCTCAGATTTCTTTTAGAGAGTTGTTATATGTGAAGATGTACAACTGTGCCTTCTATATAGCCTTTTCCTTGCCTTCATTAATTATTCTCCCCCAGTTTGGTCTCATGAAACTTCTGAGATGTAGTACGATAGTATAGTTAAACACACAGACTCTAGAAGCTGGCCTGGATTCAAATTTCTGGTCTGCATCTCACTCACTGTGAGTGCTTAGCTGCCTTAGTCCCTATTCTGCTGCTATAATAGAATACCACAGACCAGATAAATTATAAGTTATTGAAGTTTATTTGTAACATAGTTCTGTAGGTTGTGAAATACTGCATCATAATGTGTCAGAAAGACAAGTGTGCACCCACAGAATAGAAAGGAGAAAATTCTGTGAGCTCATCTTCTTGACAGGAACCTACTAAGGCTAACATCCACATAATATGCAGTTAATCCACCCATGAAGACAGAGCCCTCATGACCTAATTGCTTATTGAAAGGTCTACCTCTTAATACCATGTATGGCAAAGATGATTACAACTGAAGGTAAGTTTGGAGGCAATAATTCAAGTCATAGCACTAGGAAAATCTTTAACTTATCTTTGGCACAGTTAATTCCACTTATAAGAAAAGAGCAATAGTTATAATTATCTTACATTTGTGAAATCCCTTCAAACTTCTACAGTCATTAGGATTTATTCTGTTTGTATCTTCTGCTATCTACTTTTCCATGAAATTCTTCTGAGTTTATAACAACTGACCTACCTGTAATCTCAATATTATTAGAATCTAGAAATATCAGCATCCTAAAAGCCAAAATTTAAAGAGTCATGAGCCAAGCACTAGGTGGTGACTTGATGGAAACCTGCACTACAGCTGCCCTGTGAATCTGCCCTCCTCGCCCCAGCGCAGTACCCAGAGACCTGTGTGAAAGTCCTGTATTTCTGTGGTGAAGTCATCAAGGTAAGTCTAAATAAAAATATAACTCCAAAATATCTCACCAAATCTAAAATTTACTGGCATCGATTCACATATGAGCACATAAACCTACTAGTCTGAGATTATGACATTTCAAAAACTGAATTAATTCCACATTCATTGAAATTAGACTATTTAAATTCATAAGAGAATTTTGACTCAATGAATGACAATAAATAACACCTAGTATTTTCAGCCTCCTTTCCCAAATATTTAACATTTTCTATGATTTTCTCTGAACATAAATCAAACTTAGTTCATAAATTAGTCATTATTACAGGTCACTGTCTTAGTTTATTACATTATCTTATTGGCATTGAAAGTTAATGTACACACACACACACATACGAATTTTTAATATGAAAAACAACTTTGAGGTCTTTACCATAAAAATTTTGAACTATCTACACATGGGAGTATCCCTTCTGTCTCTGTATTACCCCCTTAGATAATTATCTTACTGATTTCTGATCCTGATGATTTGACTCCTGGTGAAAACAGCATTAATTATCCCACACATGTACCTCATTTTACCTTTCACTGTGTACTACTTCCATTCTTTCAGTAGTTGTCTTTACCAGCATCTGTTCCAGTTATTTCTTTTTCTAATACTATCTTAGCCACTTTTACCTTCTTTTTCCTAAGCAAGCTTAGTATAAACCGCAATTTTGCATTGCATTGATCAATTGATGGATTCATAATTTGATGGGCTATTGGGAGGAGTTGGAAATTTAAGAAGTGGTACCCAGTTGAAAAGGATGGGTCCCTGGAGGCATACTGTTGGGTCCTATCTTTTCCTGGCCCCTTCTTCTTGTTCTATTTGCTTTTACCCTCCACCAGCTCCCAGCTATGAGGTGCTGTTTCACTACAGGAACAGAGAAAAGTGGCCATGAACTGGAAGTGTGAGGTAAAATAAATCTTTCCTCTTTTTAGTTGATTTTCTCAGATATTTTGTCAGTGCTCTGACACTGACCCTCTGCATATCATTTTTCAAATATGAAAGTTCTCTTTTAAGACAGACCTAAAAAGTACTGTTTCTGGTTTAAAGGTTATACTCATTTTCAGAATTAAAGTGAGAAGTGACTTTCTAAAACAGGCCTGATTGTGTAGATATTAAATTTTTCTAAATGAAAAAATACCTTAATGTATTATGAAGTAGGCCTTTCTTTATCAGTAATGGAATCGCTATCAAAAATTAAATTTTATTAGGCTTTTGTTTATTTTAGTCACCATATGTGAAAATGATCATTGCAAGAGAAGGCCAGGTTATCTGTGGTCGTGGACTTCTCTCCACGTCCTTGGGAATAAAGTCCAAGATTCAGACACGTGCCAATGATAAAGTTGTCCTGGCCAAACCACCTGGTACAGCTTCTACATGGACACCAACCATCATCCCCGTCAGTCCTCCTAAGCCCCAATACAGCGCCCCCTTCCAGCAGGAAGTAGTAAGACAGAGACTTCAAAAAGCGTTTCCAAAGATGGAAGACCAGTAGGTAGCAGGAGAGGGAACCTCTGAGAAAGACAGCTTAAATGCCAGAATAGAACACCCTGGAGAGACCCAAACAGAGAGAAATGGACTCTCTCAACCCAGGAAGAAACTAACTTGAAAAAAACTGCTCAAATATGAGGTCCTAGGGCTACCTTAGAGAAGCTAATATCAGTGAGCATGGCACCCTCCTCGAGCTGCCTGAATTCCTGCCCGAGAGCGACCTGAGTGACCGAACTGCGCCAATGCGACTGGCTTGAGCGGCCGGAGTGTGGAGCTGAACAGCCCTGTGCACGGCTTGCCCAGCCATGGCCCTGCACGCGACCCACCCAGAGGCACCATGAATTTGCACCGCAGCCGCACTGAAGTCGGAAGTTGGGGAACCGAGTAGTTCTCAGGGACTGGCATCAACACACAGTGAGTGATGGGAATAAGACCCTCCCACTGGAAAGGGGAAACCGACTGGATGACATGTTGGATTTGGGCAGGACAGACTTAACTCCATAAGGAAGTGGCTTCAGTTGGTTGCTCCACTCCCCGAGCGGATTGGTGGAATCTGCTTGGACTTGGCCATGCCCCTGGCCAGGACCCAGTGGGTCACTACAAATTAATTCCCTGAACTTGGCACACACTGATGCAGTGAAGGCCTTCAAAGGTTGACTGGCCCAGAGGGGAGGAGCCAGTGCACACTGCCCTTACTTGAACTTCAATCTCTGATAGCAGACTCCAGAGGGCAGAAGCCCCTAGCCTGCGCACTCCAGAGGAGCCTTAACCAACAAGAAAAGGGGCTAGGAATTACACTGTACACTTGTAAGGAAGGAACCAAAAACATGACAAGAGGGAGAAATAAGAAAATACCTCCAGCACCCAACCCTGAGAACATTGATCTAGGAGAGGTAAATACAAAAGAGATTGAGGGCAGCAAACATGCAACATCAAACACAGCATCAGCAGACATAAAGAAATATCTTCAGGACCTCGTAAATGAGATCAAAACTGAAATATTAATTCAAGTTAAACAAGATATAAGTAGGTTAATAAGAAAAAGGCTAAGCACCTCTCAAGAAGACACAGACAGAAGAATGGAGGAACACAAAAGGAGAGAAACGTTTAATGAAGAATACAAAAAAAAAACTAGAATTCTTGAAGCAGATACAAAGAGATTATCAGGAAACTAAAGACTCCATAGAAAGCTGGCAAAACTGCTTGAAAGAAACCAAAGAGAGACTATCAAAAATTGAACACAGGCTTGCAATGTGTGATCATGAAAGGGAAGATCTCTTAAAAATAACAAAGGAGCAGGCAGTAACTATACAAAGACTAGAAGATGACAAGAGGATCTATAACTTAAGAATAAAGCATGTGAATGAAGAAGCAGGAAGAAAACAGAGGAATTACAAAGGCTATTCACAGAAATTATTAAGGAAAATTTCCAAAGCATAGAAAAAAGGAAATGATATGCAGATATATGAAGCATACAGAACTCTAGCCACCTACAACCCAAACAGAGCTACACCCAGACACATAATAATCAAGATCCCAGAAATTCAAGATAAGAACAGAATATTAAAAGCCATCAGAGAAAAGAAACAGATCACCTATAAAGGAAAACCCATCAAAATCACAGCAGACTTCTCAACACAGAACATCAGGTCAAGAAGAGCTTGGAGGGAAGTAATTCAAGCCCTGAAGGAACAACCTCCAGCCCAGATTGACGTATCCTGCAAAACTCTCTCTAGAAATTAATGGAGAAACAAGATGCTTCCATGACAAAGAGGAACTGGGAGAATTTGCGACCACCAATCCAACCCTACAAAAAATACTGAAGGACATTTTAGAGAGAGAGAACAAGAATACGAGCATTTCAGGAACAGTGGCAGAGAGGCCTCAGTGAATGGTGCGGAGAGTGGAGTGGAACAGAAAAATAAACAACCAATGGCAGAAAAACAGAATAGCAGAAATAAGGCAGAGAAGATTGGCTGTAATCTCTAATATAGAGGGCTTTGAAATATTAACAGAGAGAAACACAGGCAGAATAGATCAGGAGATAGGGTCCATTGAGCTGCTCTATATAGGAAGGCAGTGGGACCCAAAACAAGCAGTGCACCCCATGGGAGTGAAAGGGGAGGAACTGTCTAAAAAAAGGAGGCAGAGGATATTGTTAATTGGGTAACAAGATTTAGAATTTACATTATTCTCACCACTCTGCTTGGATGGATTACATGCTGTTCCAGTTTGTCTACTTACACTAGACTTGAGGACATGGTCAGCTATCCCAAAAATAAGAGGTCATATTATGGTAATCATCCCTAATTTTCCTATCAACTTAATCTGAAGCCCTTTATAACTTATACTGTCTTATTATGACTGATCTTATTTGAATCTGGTTTGTTAGATTGCTACTTTGTATTGACTGATTTTATTTAAATCTGGTATGATTAATAGCATCAAGTCTAAGAGTATAGGCAACTACACTGAAGGTAACAAGATTCACTAAGATACCCACTCTGGTTTCATTATTACTTGCTTCTGAAGTCTTATAATGTCTCCAATGCTTTGTTTTTATTAATGTTGTTATACTCTGCTGAGACATCATGGTAACCATTGTAGATCACCTTGATTGTGGTTTTATATGACTTTTTGCTTCATGCTTTTCTAAAAATTGTTTTGTTTTGTCTTGCTTTGTTTTGTTTTTCTCTCTAATACAGAAAGGATACATATACATTAGAGACTCATGCGTGTGTAGAGCTTATAAACAGTTTACAAGAACCAACTATATGACACATGTTGAAATGAACAACTATGTTGAAGAAAAAGAGACACTACAGTACCCAGTTCTGAGTCCATAATGTCATGATGTGAAATCCAGCAAAACTATCATTCTTTGTTCAAAGTGATTTTAGCTTGTTTTTTTTAAGTTTAACACACATGAAGGTATGGACAGTTGTTTTGAAGAGAATGAGAGACACTATGACAGCCATTCTTGGCTTCCCTAATGTCTGGTCTTGAAGACCTGAAATGACTTCCTTGTCCTGCTCAGATCAATTCCATACTATGTTGTTTCATGTGAGTTCCCTGTATGTGACAATATGGACAACTGTTTGGAAGAAAACAAGAGTCAATAAGATAGAGAAAGTGAATATCTCCAATTGTCTATCTTTGAAATTTATGTCTCTTACATTGCTTTCTTATGACCTGCTTTGTTCTGTTTATTTGTGTTTAATTTTACTATTTTAATATAATTGCATGCATATTTGAGTGGGTCACATAGATGACCATATTGCTGTTTTTGTCAGATTGCGGAGCAGAACTGTTAACAGTCTCACTTTTTGAATGTCTGCTTTACATGTTTTAACTTTGTAATTTGAACAAGAATTCAGTATGTAATTTGTCAAGTAATAATTGCTTAGGTATTTTTGTTGTTGTTCTTTTCCTTTTTTCCTTGGAATTCTGTATTGTTACTATCCTTTATTCTGTTTCTTTTTTCTCTTTAAATAAAATTTTAAAAAAAGAAAATGATCATTGCTTATCCTCTATCACAGCAAATCTAAATTATATTAACTATATTTTATTTGTTGGTTACATATTGTTGTTGGAAGCCTGATCATATTTTATTTAAGACATTTGCAAAAATACTCATAGCAGAGCAGTCTTCAACTTTCTTTTCTACCTTGGCCAGATTTTGACATTATTTTTGCTGATAAGGAATCCACAATTCTGTATTTTAGAATAGTTTAAATAAGCTTGGAGTTGTATCTTCCATATGGCATTCACCCACTAAAGTTTTGTTTTGTTGCTTTGGGGAAAGAAGTTGCAGTCAAAATATTCTGTATTTCTTCTAAGATAATTTTTATCATTGAATATTTATTTCATCTTTTTATAGATTTGGTCTTTATGATTTCAGCTTTCTAGGTTTTCAAATTTATTTGCATAAAATTTTTCTAAATCTTAACATTATTTTTGTCCTTTCCCCAAAGCATCTTCTAATTTTATATATCTGCTTCATTCTTTTTTGTCTTGATCAGAGTAATTATTGTTATATACATTCATTCATTTTATCTCTACTAATTTTTATTTCAAATTATTCTACATTTTTGTAAATTTTAGAAACTTAATACTTCATTAATATATTTGTGAATCTTTTCTTCACCCTTAATGCGCTGTAATTGTTTATAGATTCTCTTTTTTTTACTGTTTTATTTTAAAGATGGTAAAAAAACAACAGAACAAGACAGAACAAAGCCAATCAAGACAATGCAGTGAAATTGGTACAGAACTTCACAGCAGGATACCGGGATAACAGTAATAGGTACCATAGTCTATCTCGTTATCTTCACAATAGTTGTTCATTCAATCAGGTATAGAAAAATCAAACCAATTACAGAACATCATAAAACCTATAAAAGAGAATATTGAATAGAGCAAAACAATCAGAACAAAGCAAAACAGTGAAAACATTCAGTATTGACCTTCAAATACAAGACAGAAGGAAATTCCTCATATCTGCTATATTGCATAAGGTCATCCTCCCAAGAGATGCTCAGACCTCTGGCTCCAGGTGAGCATAATCAACCCAACAATACAAGCATTTAGTTGCTTTATGTGCCTTAGTTGCTATCGTCACTGGCTGACCTTGAAATCATCCAGCTGCTAATGAGGGATGGGGGTGGGGGCGCTGCACTGGACGTTTGATTCCTAGCCTTTGAGCCGGGAGGCTCCTGGGAGATTTTGTTCTCTCCTTGGCTTGCCTGCAGCTCACACCAATAAGCAGGAAGGAAGGCTCATTGCTTTCTTGGTCGGGCCCCGAGTTCAGCATGGCTGACTGTCGGGAGGCACTGACTTGTTCTTTCCCTGGTGCACCTGCAGCTCACTCATGCCATGTACCAGGGAGGATCTAGATTTTCTTTTGAGTACTGTATTGTTTAGAACATTCACTTTAAAGTTGTGAAATTTTATTCTGATTAAGAGATTGAGTATTTTACTCTTACTGCTCTTGTTCCAATGAGAGGAGAAAATGTACTTAAATGCATTTTATATAGTTTATACTATTTAAGAATTTATTTGGTTATCTTTTCAAGTGTAACATGTGGTACCATTTATAACTATTTCTTGTGCACTTCCATTGAAGAGGTGTGCGTGCATGTGTGTGAAAGTAAAGCATATCTACTGTATTTAAATTATTGGTTCTTGCATATTCTAAACTACTTTTGTCTTCCTAATCCACTGAGAGCCTTCAGATTCAATAGACAATACTGTCTCTATTCTTGCCACTTAATTTTAAAAGGTTTTAAATGGGTTTTATCATTTTGCTCTTTAAATAATTTCATGGAAAGAGTTTTGTTTGAAAAGTGACAGCCTTTAGCAATTATCTTACACTGCTATATTATCTGGAAAATTAAGATCCTATCAATCAAGTATATCTTAATACAAAGGACTTTAGAATTCAAAGCTTTTTATTTTTTAATTTTTTTTTAATTTTAAAGAGAATAAAACAAAAGAGGACAGAACAAAGCAGATCAGAACAGAGCAACATAAGCAACACAGCACTTTACAACAAGACAACTGGAAATTAACAGTAGCTACTATAATATCTCTTTCTTTGCTATAGTTGAACATAGTTTCAAATACAATAATATCAAGCATAACAAAATACTATAAACCATTCAAAAGAATAAAAGAATTACAGGGTATTCTGAACCGAATAACAGAAAATGATTAATGGCTACTATAATATCTCATTTTCCATAGAAAGATTTGTTCATACTATCACATATAAGACACAACATGATAGAACCGATGGTAATAGAAGAATAGAAGCATGGTAGGACTTCAAAGCAAGACAATATTAAATCAGCAATGGCTTCCAAAATGTTTTGTTTTCTTCAAAATAGCTGTTCATACCATCACACAAAATAAAGTCAAACAAAACAAAATAAACCATTGCAACTGATGAATGAAAACATTAAAAGGCTTCAAAGCTACATAATGGGGAATCATGATTACCATATAATCTTATGTACCCTTACCAATTCTCATACTATAGAGACTATACTGTATTTATATTGTGAAAATGGGCATTCTTCCAAAATTATTATACAGATTCAATGCAATCCCAATCAAAATACCACTAACATACCTCATAGATCTTGAGAAATCACTCCTAAAATTCATCTGGAACCAGAAGAGACCTAGAATAGCAAAGGCAATTCTAAGCAACAAAGGCAAGGCAGGAGGCATCACAATTCTTGACTTGAAATTATACTACAAAGCTACTGTAATAAAATCAACATGGTACTGGAACAAAAACAGACCTGAAGATCAATGGAATAGATTGGAAGATACAACCACAACCACAAACACACTCAACCACCTTATCTTTGATAAAGGGGCCAAACATGTTCACTGGAAGAATGATAGTCTCTTTAACAAATGGTGCTGGAAAAATTGGCTATCCATATGCCGAAGACTAAAACTAGACCCATGCCTATCACCATGTACTAAACTAAAATCTAAATGGATCAAAGATCTAAATATTAAAACAGAAACACTAAATCTTCTGGAAGACAAAGTAGGTGAAAATCTTGAAGACATAGGGGTAGGTAGAGAATTCATGAACAAGAACCAAACTGCATGGGAAATACTTCCCAGAATCAATAACTGGGATCACATCTTATTAAAGAGTTTCTGCATGTTGAAAGAGATTACCATCAGAGTGAAAAGGAAACCAACAAACTGGGAAAAAATCTTAGTGAACTGTCCCTCAGACAAAGGACTTCTGTCTAGAACTTATAAAGAATTTTAAAAAATCAAACCCTTGAAATTCAAAGGCCCAATCCAAAAATGGGCATCCCAAATAAATACACAGTTCTCAGATGAAGAAATATGAATGGCAAATAAATACATGAAAAAATATTCATCATCATTAGTCATTAGAGAAATGTAAATTAAAACCACACTGAGATTCCATCTCACTCCAGAAAGAATGGCCAAGATAGAAAACACTACCAACAACAAGTGTTGGAGAGGCTGTGGGGAAAAAGGAACTCTTCTGCACTGTTGATGGGAGTGTAGACTGGTGCAACCACTGTGGAGGTCAGTCTGGAGATTCCTCAAAAAGCTGGGTTTGGAAGTCCCATTTGACCCAGCTATTCCACTTTTAGGCATATTCCCAGAAGAACTGAAAACATCATACCACAGTGATATATGTGCACCCATGTTTATAGCAGCACAATTTGTAATAGCCAGATCTTGGAAACAACCTAAATGCCCATCAACTGAGCAATGGGTAAAAAGTTGTGGCATTTTTATACAATGAAGTACTACTCAGCTATAAAGATATAGCTTTAAAGCTATATAGCTATAAAATGATTTTATAGCTATAAAAAGCTTTATAGCTTTATAGCTATAAAATGATCACATTGAGATATTTATAAATAAATGGACATAACTTGAGACCATACTCATAAGTGAAATAAAAGAATTCAAAGCTTTTTAATGTAGAAAAAATGTCAACTAAGAATGATTAAAATAAAACTGCAAAATTAACTTTATACAGACATAGCCCAGGTTATTTCTTTTGGAGATATAACTTAGATAAAATAAAATTCACCAATCTGGTGAGTCTTGAAAATCATACACAGGTATATAACTGTGCCATAATCTAGATATAAAATGAATCTCTCATCCCAAAAGGCTTCCTTGGACCCTTTTGCTGTCCATGCCTCTCCCTGGACCCACCACTAGGAATCCACAGGTTTGACTTCCATAACTGTGGGTTGGCTTTGTCTAAAATTTACATATAAACATAATTATGCAAGATACAGTTATATTTATTTTTCATTTAGCATAACAATTTTACAACTTCATTGTGGCACATTTCACTTATCATAAATTCACTCATTTTACATGTACAACTCAGTGCTTTTTAATAATTAAATTGTCATGTGCTCAACACCATAAATAAGTTATATTTTCATCACGCCAGTAAAGTCCTACATGCCCATGTATTGCTAATACCTAATCTATATCATGACTTCATGGATTTCTCTTGTCTTGATATTTCACATAAATTGACTCATACAGTATATGGTAACTTGCAACCGGCTTTCAGGTTGCCTGTTTTGAGATTCATCCATACCATAAAGATACACATACCATTAATTATTTAATCAAATTGGTAGCTTTACTTAATTTGGTCAACCATTAATCTTTTGATAAGCATTTGAGATATTTCTACTTTGGGGTTACTGACAATAATGCTCTATAGATGCTTTTATACATGCCTGTGTGTGAAATATGTCTTCATTTCCTTTGGGTAAATATAGTGCAACTGCTAGATCCAGCGGTAAACATATATCTTCATGATACACGTTTAAAACATGACTATGGAATTTTGCGATCCTGTATATATGAGTTTCAGCTGCTTCACAATGCTACCAACACAGGGTTGTCAGTATTTTGAACTTCTGCCACGCCAATGAGTGTGCAATGGGATCCATGTAGCTGCTATAATAATACAATTTCCAGCAAAATCCTAGGTTTTAAAGAAACTTGTGGACAAATATAAAATCTATATGGAAACACAAAAAACTACTAGAAAGGCCAAAATGTTCTTGCAAAAAGACAAAATTGAAAAACTTACAATGCTTGGTTTCGAGATTTACTGCACATCTATCACGTACAACCATGTAAGACACGTACAACAGGCTGCCATGCAATGGTGATAGCATATCACCTACTGACATTGTAGGAACTTGAAAGTGTAGTGACTGAAGTTTGCACAACAATGAAGTCACCTAAGGACACATTTCTCGAGTGTGTCCCTGCTGTTTGTAACCAAGCATGACTGCATTGAGGATTGTGTGGTGCTGACATAAAGATAGATATTTGGTCATTGAAGCCGATGAAAGAGCCAGGAAACAGATTCACACACACGTGGTTGTTGATTTTCAACATTAAGTTGCATGTTAATTTATTTAAGAAATGATTATCGAGCCCCTATACTTCCTAGGTACTGTGATAAGAGCTACAAGTTGTCCTTCATGAAAACATTAAAAATTTCTGCCCTCTTCCAATTTATATTCTAGTTGTAGGAGGAAAAAAAAATCAGAAAAATGCATAACCTGTCAAATAGCCATATGTCCTTTGGAGCCTGCACATCACCTGAGGCTGGCCTGGAAAGAGCAAATGCAGTAGAATTAAAACAGACAGAGCCACTGGGCTCAGCTGAGGAACATGGCCTGGGTCAGACCGCATAGGATTTTACAGTGATTGTAAGGAATCTGGCTTTGACTCTGACCGAGGTAGGGTACCATCATTAAAGGGCTTTGAGTGGAGGGGTGCCATCACGCGATTAAATGTTTCAAACAGTTATTGTGGCTGATTGATGAGAACAGAAGTCTAAGAAGGAGGAAGCCCAGGGAACATAGAAACTGTGGCTTAACCAAAGAGTAACAGGGCAATCATAAGAGATCCTGTAGGGAGATGATTGAGTGAAAAGTAGAAAAAAAGAGGAACAAAAGGAACAGATATCCAGTATCTAAAGACAGAGGAGATAAATTTTGATTTAAAAAAAGGTATTTAACAAAAGAGACTAAGCAAAATCAAAAAGCAAAGTGAGGCTGACAGTGTCCAGTGCTTCACAGGGAACAGCAGCCCTGGGATGAGTGAAGGCTGCTGATGTGGGGAGCTTACTTGGCGAATCTCTGTGGCAGGAGGTCTCTACAATGCTGAGACACCAGGGGCTAATGAAATCATGGAGTCAAGCTACAGGAAACTTTTTCAAGGAAGGAAGGGCAATAGCACACATTAGACAATGGGAGAAAGTGAAGATTGATTTCAGGATAAGCTAGGCCATGAATGTCTAGAGATTGAGGAGAAAACCCCAGGAGGCTGAGAGTAAGAGAAGCCTACAGAGAAAGCAGAAGATTGGGAGAGTCTTAGAGGAAGTAGCAGAGTTGAGGAAGTGTCAGAAAATCAAACTGTGTAGAACCTTCTAGCCACTTCTAGAATTTGCCTTGAAGACACCATTTCTTGTTACACTTCTATACTGTTTGTGTTTTCCTTTCTAAAGTATTATATTCAGAAATGCACCAGATTCACTCGGATTTCCCATAAGTCCTGACAAGTCACCTTGAATCAATTCCCTCATCTATCAGCTCTCATTCTGCTTGGACATGTAAATGTGACCCCAAGTTTCAGGAAGAAGCAGGTCAGTCTTGCAGAAGGCATCCTCTGGATAGATGCTACCTGGCTGGGATCGTCCCTTACAGCCGGTATTACAGCTCTGTGAACATGCTGTCTCGGCTGTGACCCATCAGAAGCACCGTTTTGCTCCCTGCTACACAACATCTGGGCCTTGCTGAGCAGTCTGGTTTCTAAGCAGGAGGTAGGCAGGATCAACGGAGTAAGACTTGGGAATTTCACCCCCCACATCCACATCCTTCTTTAATTTTTCCTTAAAAGGCTCACACCCAGTTTCATTTTCACACACAAAGAGGTCCTTTGTATTTCTCTATGACCCAGTTACAAAAGTCAATGTTTTCCTTTAAAAAGAAAGTGGGTGTGGATAATGGTGAGTGGAATGTGAATAAAGACCCCCCCCCAGCATGCTAAACTCAAAGGAAAATAGTTATGTTGAGCTTCTCATTTGGCAACAATGCTTTTATTTTAATTATTTGTTTGTTACTTAGGTTTTTTCTTAATCTGTAAGGAATTTTAGAAAAATTTTAAAGTTAACCATGTTGGCTTGAAAGAATTATTGTCTGTGAAGTGAGTAATACTGTTGAATAATAGAAGCAGGTTATTTTCCTTTATTTCAGAAATGGACACACAACAGAAATTTTCAAATATGTTTTAATGTCACTATTCATGGACTACGTTTTCATTTTCTGCCAGAGAGTTTGAAGTGAGTGATGTAACCAGATACAGTTCTTTGAGAGCAAGCTCACTGGCTCATAGAAATAAAACACACATGAGGTTTCCCTAGCACCGCTGCCCTTTCCTGGCTGCCCACGTGAAGAGTTAGGACCCTGCCTTTGCACATTGTGAAGTTGTTCTATACAGCATGTGCATTATCCCAAGCTGTGATTTCTACATCTAACAGTGCCAAGGATGTATCCCCTGTCCAAATGTCACTCCAAATGTTCACAGTGCCATCATGTTCTTCCCTCAATTGAAATTTCCACTGGGGAAGATATTTTAAGAATATCATGGTGTTATCTACTCAAAAAGTCTAAATGCTATAGATCATAGTAACTTCCACAAGGAACATGAAAACAACACAGTAAGGAAAAACCAAAAAACTGAGGGATTCCTCAGTAGGTTCAGGTGCCAACCAGCATAAGTTCCTTATCTTGAACACAGAAGTTTTCTGATATCCCTGGAAAGACACAAGATCATTAGCATCCAACTCTGAATAACCTCAAGTACAGGAAGATTTTGAGGGGCATTTCTATTTGGAAAAAAATCATTAATTCAATAAATATTTATTGATGTTTTTTCCTGAGGTCCACAATTTATATAATGATGCTACACTTCCATACACCCAGATTCCTAAAATAATTGTTTCATTAAAAGGTATTTTCCACCCTGTATAATGTGCTCTATTATTCTCTAATCTGTCTGATTTTTCTAGTGCTCCTCATATCTTAAAACATGGTTTGATGAGGCAGTTAAAAATGTAGGATATTCAGACTCTGCCTGCATTAGGCGCCATGGGTCACCTTTCTTTCACCCTTCACTGCATTGGCAGTGCTGGGTTGGAGGGGCTCTAGATACAAACATTAATTATAATACAGGATACATTCTATCAAGGAAACTAAAATGGAACTCTGGTGAAATTAATAATTCAGTAAGTTTGGTCAGAGAAGACATCTTTGAGAAGGGAAAAAAGAGGAGACTCAAAGGATGGAAAAGAGACAGACATACATACTGGAACATTCCAGAGAGGTAACCACGTTCCATGAGGCTGAAGACTTGAGCAGAAGGCAGTACATCTCCTTGTGGTGAGAGAGGAGAGGGTGTTTGGAGACAAGATCAGAAGAAGCAGGAGTGTGCTACCATTGTTGAAGATCCCACAGCACACTTGCAGAAAGAAACATATTAGTCTCCTTTACCAATCTGCTCTCCAAGCTTTTTGGAAGCAGCCTGAAGGAGATGAACTCGTGTACCAATTATGAAAGGAATAAATGAACAATTCTCTTGGGGAATGCTCATGGCAAGAGTGGCAAAAATATATATTATCCTCAGTCAAGCTCAAAGGCATTTAGGAAATTCTCTTTCAAAAGTACAAGTTTTTAAAACTGTAATTTAAAAGAAGTTCATACAGAACCTTTCCAAATGTTGCATACAGTTTACTAGTCACAAAGTTGCATCTTTTCAACTTGTATATAGACAGCTGTACTTAGGAAAAGAGGTGAAGGGTTACATTTGCCAGTTCTCTTGGTATTCCCATTTTATTGCTTTTGTGGGAATGCAGTTCAAGCTAGCCTGTTATTTTATTTAATATGCTTCCTTGTAAATTCCAGTTCTTGACCATGTAATTAATCCTGGTATGGAAAAAATATTGGGCTTTGTTAGTGTAATACCTGTGCTTTATACCAACCCAGAGTTATATTTGTTATAGCCCTTTCTATTACTCTGTATGTGTAGTTTAGAATCATTTTACATACCACACAAATAATATACCCACAGACCACGAGAATAACTTTTGCATAATTCAAACATGGCTTACATTTATTCTTTGGGTTTCTAGTTGCTGAACTATAGGACTTAAAATAAGCATCTTCAGTATTACTTCTGGAGAAGACTACAGCTCAACTCATTGACATTGCAGAGTGGGGTCATTAGAATCAGCGTATTGACTAGATCTGGATAACTGTACTTGATACAAGATTTAATGCTTGACTCCTTTATTAAGTTCCTTTTAGCTACACTTTGCCTTTTCCAGTTAATCTCTGTGGTCTCGTCTTTTGAAAGATGCCTCAAATATTGCTTTCCTTTGTTAGAGTAAAACAAAAATTGCCAATAATCTCTAGCACTACCTTTCTAAATAGGAATCAAATCTTTTTCATTTGCTTTTTGTCCACAAGTTAACATGACAAAATTCTAGACCTTAGCATGTCTCGTACTTAGTTCTTATCCTATGCATACATAAGCCACCCCTGTGCATTATCATACGAGGCACCACATAACACATACACTATTGGCATTGATTTGACAATGAAATAAATCCTCAACCATTTTCAGATGTTCAAGTTTGGATACGGGAATTGATGAAAGATCATCAGCTTTCCAACAATGTTTGAAAATCAGTTTTTAAAAACTCCAAGAGAAAAAAAGTTAAATATTTTTCTTAATTATTACTATCTGGAAATTTACCCTAATCTAACATATACAAGTATTAATGAATAACAGCTGGGTTTGAAGCAGAATTATGAAAATAAATCACGTTTGACTGGCTATGTTTTCTTTAAGACAGAAAAGAATACATATTGCTGACCAAAATGTAGATGGATTTTAACATGCTCTTGTTATGTGTACTTAATGGTTGCTTTGTAAATACTGACAATTATTTGTCAAACAGAAAAAATTGGAGTTAATGTAAATCCTTAACTCAAAAAAAAGTGGAAAATTTTATGAAGTGTGTGGGCACAAAATTTTGAGAAAAATGTTGATGAAAATTTCTGATGGATCACTAATTTTACCATGCTTATTATTTATAGTTCTTTCTTCCTAAATCTTAGAGAAAATTACAACTCCATATGCCTGTAATTTAGTCTTCTACACACAAACAGTATTAAAGTACCCAGCTTGATTCTCAGACCCACAATATGCTTCATTTACAGTATCCAGCTTGAGAATTATTTAAATAAGAGTCTATTTACTTTTACATGAAGGTGATTTTAAACTTAAAAATTTTAAAAGTAAGTTATTTTCCCTGCAGCAAATTAACAATTAGGAACACCTGGAGGTATCTACTGTGCTTGAATCCTTACCTACACACTGATTTGGTTGGATTCTCTATTGACCTATGGCATCAACTCCAGGATGTAATTATTCCCTTAAAAGCTGAGCTGAAGAAGAACATGAGTCTCCAGGCAACCCCTAGAACAATACCAACTACACACCTTCTCTATGCACTCACTTCTGCCTTCGTTTATAAGCAGTCTGCTAGAAGTAGGTACGTGTTATTCCATTTACAGTTGCTGTAACTGAATACCACGAACTGGGAAATTTTTAGGAAATAAAAATTTCCGTCTTACAACTCTGAACCCTGCAATATCCAAGTTGAAGGGCTGACAGTGTGTTATGGTTTGTGTGTAAACATCCTCCCCAAGACCTCATGCAGACGTGGGGTGTGGGCTTTTAGGTGGCAGCTTAATACAGAGTTTGTTACTGATTCATGGTCCATTGCTGGGATTAAGGCTGTGTATGCTACACGTAGAACATGGAGCCTGTATACAATATAAGGGACAGAAACAGGCTTGCCCCTCTCTCTGTTGTTGATTTTGCTGTCTTCCACGCCATGAATCGTTCTCTGCCTGAACACCCTTCCTTGGAACCAGCCAATTATGGACTGACACCTACACAAACTGTGAGTTAAATAAACCTTTCCTCCTTTAACTTTGGCTTTTGGATATTTTGTTCCAGCAAGGAGAGAAAAGTAACTAAAATAAAGTGCCAATGTGGTGAGAGGCTTCTTCTGGTGGATACTGTGAGACTCAACAAGCTTGCTAATTTGGGTCTCTTCCTCATTTTACAAAAGAGACTTCATGACCTCATGGAACCCTAATGATTCCCCAGAGATCCCATCTACTCTCATTTCTTAATACCTCACAAAGAGGATTAAATTCCATGAGTGCTGGTGGAAACATTCAGACCAAACATGGGAGGTACTCCTCTTCTTCCAAATCAGGAGGCTTTGCCATGTCCCCAGTGCTACAAATACGAGGAAAAAGAGGAGGAAAAGGAATAGGAGGAGGAAAAGAAATGCTTTGCCATGAAAAGAATATTATACCTGGTGCAGTGGTTGGTGAAGCTAAAATCCCGTTTTTTAAAAAGGACAACCAGTGGAACTGTGTGTGTGTGTGTGTGTGTGTGTGTGTGTGTGTGTATTCACAATACAATTTGTGGAATTTCTTCCTGGGTGACAAATAAGTAATCCACAAAGAAAATTTTGGAAAATAATTCAAAGGCATACCCTTGAAAACGTCTTTCTTCAGAATTGTTTATTTTGATCTAATTTTAGTTAAGCGAGGTGACAGTTGCACTGTCACAGTCTGTTCTTCACAGAGGCAGCCAGGGCCAGATCTTCCTGCTGGGATGTACCAAGGTCAGGTGGTCTCCCCATTTCCCCAGGCCGGCATGCACACTGCCTTTCTGGGGAGAGCTGCAGTACTGCATTTAGTCACCTTCCACTATTCCTTCTAGTTTGGTCTCCTTCTCTGAGACCAAGTGCCACTACAAAACGCGCACTCTAATTTCATGTTGATTGGAAGTGCCTCTGAGAAGTTGTACACACAGGAAAATATATTACCTATCTACCTTTAATTTTCTACTGTCCAGCAAATGGAAAATACTGTTAAATTTTTATTTTTAAAGTCAAGTGGATGCCCATCCCTCCTGCTTTCTGTGCAGTAGAATTGTGGTTTGGTGAAAGCCTTAAAAGCCCCCAAACTGATCCAAGAATGGCACGATTTATGTTGACTTTCTGTCATTGTTTTCTCAATTCTGTGTCTGTGTCCAGGAATCCCTACTGAAACTCTAGGAGCCACATATTTATGGATAGTGTTTGTAACTGAACCTACCTCATTCCCATCTCCTAGCAATTAAAGCTCTTCTTCTCATAATTTTTTAAAAATTTCCCTTTGCGTGATTTATTTCCAAAATTCCAAGATTCCAAAATAAAGAAATAAGCTTCCAAAACAAAAGATGTTTGTTGACACTGATTAAATACAAATAATCAGAAAACAATTCAAGACTGTTAAGAGAAATAATGTGAGGCATATAACGCAAACACAGATTCTGGCAAATAAACGTTAAAGCTAGACGTTCAAGATGTTTCAGCGAGGGGAAAATGAGGGCAATAAGAGTGAATATTTACTTGAGAATTCTGAGGAAATACAGGAAAAGCATTAGAAATTCTGGAATTTTAGAGGAATTCTCCAGTTGCACATTTGACAGATTAGGTTGGGGGAAGGGAGACAGAAAGGGACTGAGCAGTAAGAGTCCCTGGGGACCTGGGCTTTCCAGTCTTGCTGCGTTTTCATCTGGAATGCATTACTCCAAGATCCTTCCTTACTAAATCCAGAATCCCCTCTCTGAGCTTTAAACTATATCTGTTTTCTACTAAGAAAACTACTGTAAAATTTTCAATTAATTTTAAAGAACTGTAGTTTCATATTACTTGGAGAAATCATTTTTTATTGAAGACAGACAAGTAGAAAGTCTAGAAAATGTCTGCAGTACACACACGCAGAAATTATGTATGAACAATGAGAGGAAAGTGAGCAAATTTACTGGATAGAGTGCCAAGGTCAGGGGACACATTGTCACTTGTATCAGTGTTCTTTCATAGAGTTTAAGCAGCAAGTCAGAATTTTAAAAATGAATTCTCTAAAATAGTATTCCCATGTCACTGCTGGTGGCTTTGTTACTTCCATCTAAAAATACCTTCATCATTACCATGTTTGCCATCATGGTCCCCTGCCTATAGGACTCAGCTGTTTGCCTTGCTTTCCTGAAGTACCAGAGTGACATTTGCACTGATGTCCCCACCGTCCACTTGAATTCTTTCCAATCCCTGTCCTCACTTTAACCACAGTAGACTTTTAAAACAAACAGACATTATCCTGTGACCAGGATTATCGTACTCTGCTTCAATTACTCAGTGATGCCCACATACCTTAAAGAATGGCCTCACATCAACCCATTCTGGCCTCATGTGCACCTCCTGCTACGTGCCATCCTCTGGCCCTCTGGGCTTCTCACCCTTCCGCCTTGCCCAGATCTTCCCTAGTCTGACAAACACTTTTCTCCTCCGAGTCTTTGAGTCTAGGTACACCTGCTCATTTTTGTCAGATCTCAATTCAAATACCGCTTCCTCTCCGGGAAACAGCTCCTCACCAGCTCCCGGGCTCCATCAGAAACCTCGCTGACCTAACCCTTCACGTGCACCCCAGTGTGCCGCCGAATTGTGTCATCATTTGTACTGTCACTTTCTTCTTTGGATAGGCTATAGATTACAGAAAATCAGACACTCTGTATTATTCACAACTATGTGGAACATAGTACCTGATGTTTAATAGATAACATTGAATAAATGAATATAATAGAACAGACTTCTCACTGGCTAGTGAATAGCACTAATATAAACATTTAAAGATACTACCTTTTCATTAAATCTTACTTAAAGTAATAACATGGACAACTATTAATAAATCATCCAGAAACTTTGTAAAATATTTTTGTCAGCTTTATCAATTTCAGATCATGTGCCTCCTTGTATAGTGACTTCATGACATTTTTAATTTTTTACAGCTACACGCAAACTTGGTTGAAATTTAGTGAGATCACATGGTCTATACTGGTTAATTCTTTTTTCCACTTACAGTCTTAATTTAAATATCAATTTTTCAAAGGAATCTTCCTCTATGTGTATAGCTCAGGTAAGGCCAGAATTAATATTCCTTGCAGACAGGAAACAAGTTTCCTTCCCTTCCTAGTATCTGCCATATGCTAGGCCCTCATGATCATCAACCAGAGAATAGGCAAATAGAAGTTGAAAAAAGCAGACTTTCTTCTTCAAGGATCCAATTTCTTCCTTCATGTTTCTTGGTGAAAACCTGTTACACATGTTAAAAGAAAAAAGACTAGAAATATAATCTAGCTCCATATCAATTTGAAAAATAAATTGGATTGAAGACATCCAAGAGGTATTTGCCTATCTGAGCATTAGTGCCCACTGAGATATTTGTATGCTCTGTGCCACAAAATCATGCTGGTATTTACCTTCAAAACCTCCTGAAACTTTCAGCCATGGTGATATTGAGGCTGCTCCAATGACAAATGAGAAATTGGTGGATCAGAGATTAGTTATTTAACTTCCAAATCAGTTGAAATTTGCTACGGCATCTACCTGCTACACCATGGTGCGGTAGCTACAATATGCAAAACAAGAGCTAAGATTCCTGTCAATAATAGAGTTAAGATCTTCAACAGCAGCTGCTGTTTATCCTGATAAAACATTATCCATCCATCTCCAAGGACAAGGCCTCTTCATGGACACTGAGCATAGGGAAGAGGTAGGATTTCTAGCACCTTGAGGCTGCTAGGTGTGGGAGTGAGAGATGAGCAAGATAATGACTCCAGACCAGGAAAATTGGAATAATGACCTTTTCCCTCCCACAGTTGCTTATGCCACAGAGGCAGAGAAGCCTATTTCAAAGGGTTCTCCAAATACTGTCTATTGCAATTGCTTTACCCTAACCCTGAGTCTAGATATTCTTTCAGGGTTTTTTATAGATTGGATAAGATAAATATATACTTTAAGACACCATATTTCTTTTAAATAAAATAAAATATATGCAATTATAAACAAACTATTTAGAAAATTATAAATCAGAATGCCTTAATTTATACAGGCAAACTATCTCTTCCAGACCATTTTGCCTTCTATAGTTATAGTCTCTATTAATCTCTTCATCCTGCCAAACATCAAAGAAAGAAATGTTTTGCTTATTCTTGATTCAGCAACACCCACTCCAACATTTTGTGGTGTTTAGGGTGGACAGTATTCCATTTTTACTGATCACTTTCTCTCTGACTCAGTACCTGGTACAGAGGCCATAGGCTTTCTCCTGAGAACTTTCGTAGTCTTATTCCTATACAGGCAATTTGAGCATCACACACCATTTTTTCCTCTGTAAACATACTGTGTTCTTTTAGTGCTTTGATCATACCTCTGTAGCATACCCGACCCAATCTCACAAGGGTCCCTGTGTGGCAAGTCTGTGACAATACCATCTAAGTCACTGGGTGCTTATAAATAGTAAATCAAGGGACTTAAATGTTTCTTATATGTTCCAGTTCCTCCTCAGTTCTTTAGCTTGTCAGTAATAGGTGTTATCAGCATTGTTGTATCCCTGGGATTTGCCTCCATCTCACACAGAGAAGGCCCTCCGCAAAGGTGCTGAGTAAATAACCTAATAGTAATGATAGACACATAACTATACATAAAAAGTGTTAAAACTCCCAAAAGCTTTTCTGCACATAAACATAAATATGAATCACTTTTTAAAAGTTTCTGCATTTTAGTTTCCTTTAAGAAAATATCAACAGAAATCAACATTCATCAAAACTGTATGGAATACCACAGACACCAGGAAATACGCAAGTTAGAATTGTTATAATAAGCCCAAGCTCACCCACAAGGGACACAATGTATATTGAGGAGCCCTTTTTAATATAAAGCCAGTAATCCCAAAAATTGTGGTGTGGGAGAAATACAGTTATTAAGAAAACTCTACCTCCTTGTGCTGCTAGCTTTTTAAATATTTTTTTGATGACATTATTTCTACAAATTAGTATTCTACATATTTTCACGTAATTTCTCTAGGGAAATACAATTTAAATTTCAGGGTAGACTCTTTTATAGAAAGACAATTACACTTTTGCACAGTATTCACAGGTCTAAGTCTCTGAGGAATATTCAAATTAGTTGCCAAAGACTCCTAGGCTGAAGAGCTGAGTCTGTTCAATGTTCAAAACCTCAGGACTATTGTTAAAATTCCAGGCAAACTAGAAATTACTTGAGCCAGAAATTACACAATTGTATACAGACCTCCAAACCAGTGGTTCTTCCCTTGAGCACTTTTAATCATTTTAGGAGAAAATAGTTTTACTTTAAAAAGTATAAAACTTGGAATCGCACGGAGCGTTGGGGGAAAATGTTGGACAAAGTGACATTACGAAGTTAACGCCTCACCTACAGCTGACCGCCACAGGCAAAGATTCCAGAAAGCTTTAAATCCATAAAGAGAAAAGCCTGGAGTTATAGATACAAGAAATCATATGGTGTCTTGAGTAAAGATCAGCTTTATACAATTGTTATTTTTGGATTAAATCATAAAAGTCTCTCTTTTTAAACAGTTATGAAGTTCAAGGACTGAGATGTAAATAGGCTAATCAATTTGCTTTGAATATATTATAGTAAAAGTTTCACATGGGATACCAACAAAAGTATTAAAACTTCTTAAAACTTAAAAGTTTTATTCTAAAGTTTATATGTAAAAATAAATAATACTATTCATGAAAACTATGCAGAAGAATAATAGAGGGGATTAGCCTGATCAAGTATTAAGACTTACTACATATATTAATGATTAAAGCACTGTGTAAATAACCAGGTTGGCCAAAGGAACAGAATAGAAATTGTGGAATAGACTAAAAACTATATAGAGTAATAGGCTGCAGATGAACATTTTAATAACTAGGATTAGGATCCCTGGATAACCATTTAAAGAAAAATAAACTTGTACTGATACCTCACTTCATTTCCCAGAAAAAAACTGCAGAAAGAATAAATACATTATATATATATATATATATATATATATATATATATATATATATAATCTTACAAAGTAATCTAGGGTAAATTTTCAACTAGGGAAGGCCTTTCTAAATATGCTGCAAATTCCAAAAGCTGTATAAGAAAGGACTGATAAAGGGCAGTACCTAAGATTAAATATCTACATATGTAGAGAAGGAAAATCTGTAAGAACATTGTAAGATAAATCATCTTTGGAAAATGTGGAACATTTATTATAGATAAAGGCAAATTTCCCTGACACATAAAGAGCTACTTGCTAGAAATCAAGGAGAGGAAAAAACAAACAAACAAAAACTATGATGGATCTACCAAAAGAAATGAACAGAATTCACTGAAAAAGAATGGCTTGTAAACAAATGAAAGCTGTTTAATCTTATTCACATGAAAAGACATAAAATAAAACTATATAGTTGTTATTTTTTACTTATCAATATGGTAAAAATCTAAAAGTTTATATTGCTTGAAGGAAAAATGTTAATACACTTATTCAAAAAAAATTTGGCAATGTCCACTAAAATGTCAGATATATCTTTGCCCCAGTAACTTTATTTCCAAGAGTTTATCCTACTGATTCACCTACACAAGTATGAGGTCCTTACCTCATAGTACACGGATATTCTTTGCATCATTGCCAGTAAAAGTAAGACATTGGAAACAACCCAAGTAACTCGCAGTAAATAGCTGCAAAAATTATGATACAGCCACTCAAAGCGATAATATGTAGTTGAAGAAAAACACAGGAAGAAAGATCTCTATGTTCTGAAAAGGAGATAATGTTTCCTTATACTATTGTTAAATAATTTTAGTGCAAGGGAATGCATGCATTTTGTGGAAGATACAGGAAGAATGTGCATCTATGTGAACTTATAAAATGATACAACTGAAGAATAAGTAAGAAACTAATAAACATTACTACCTATGAGGGTATGGTTATAGAATGAGGTCAAAAGGCATAAGTGAGATATGAAGAATCTAAATAAGGGGATGGGATGGACCAACAGGAAGGGAAGTGATGCACGCCAAGCTTCAGATGGTCCCCAGCTTGCAGTTATCTCACTTTTGATTTTTCAGCTTCATTATGGCGCTAAATCAATCCTCAATGAGTGGAAACACTACTTTGAATGTTGAAGTTTGAGTTTTCCCTGGCCAGGTACACGTGAGTGACACTGGGCGGCAGCAGCAAGTCCCGGCACCTAGCCAGCCTCTGATCATGAGTGTAAACAATTGATGCTCTACAGTGCACTGTGTCAAAAGGCAGTCATGTTCCATAGATTAGCTGCATTAAGTGTTTTCCAACAAAGATATTTTCATTTTACAAAGGATTTGTATGGACATATCTTCATAATTGATAATGTATTTGTACATTATTTTAACTTTTGAAAAGTGAATTTTCAATGCTACTCAAAAATTTTAAACTAAACATGAAACAAAACCTTAACATTTAAATTGTCTGCTGAGATCCTTGAAGTCATGACCACTTAGTAGCAATGAGTGCTCCTAGTACCAAGATTTGATATTTATTTTCATCTTCTGAAAGATCAGGCTCTCCCACGAACTATCCTATTTTAGAAATAGAATAAAGAGGACACCATGCAAGCCTGGGTAGTCTTGTGCTAGAAGCAAAGAAACTTCCCAAAATCAATAGGGCCATTTCTAAAGTATAGAGAAGACAGTCTGAAGACGTCACCTTGCTGAAATTATGGGTCAAATGAGCAAGCAAAGGTTGGTGGAAAAGATTTGTAGTGGAAATCTTCAACAATAACAAACAGCTTGACTTTATTGTAAGACCTGCAAGCAGTATTTAGCATGTGAATACCAAGAAGGGCACTCAGCCCTAAGAGATGACAGGAAACATAAAGGCACTAACGTAGGGACCTATGTGTAGTACTGAAAGGCTCAAGGCAGCCACGGTGGCTGGAGTACCATGAGTTCAAGGGAAAAGAGAAGCAGAGGGCTCAAGGTCACAGTAAAAACTTGTAGAACACTCTTAATGGTCAAGGAATGGTGCATGCTTGATGCTAGAAGATGGGGGGTCTTGTTATGCAGTGAAAAAATATCTTGAAGATTGACACCACCTATTATTTGGAAAGCAGATTGATTGTCTTTGGAATTTTGACTCTAGGACAGAAGGTCTAGGAAATACGCAGGGATTGTGTTGATTTTTATTGGATGAATCTAGCAAATATTTCAGAAAAAATAAATGGGCTCAGACAAGAATTGGGTGTTTACGGTTCTCAGATGAAGAAATACGAATGGCAAATAAATACATGAAAAAATGTTCATCATCATTAGTCATTAGAGAAATGCAAATTAAAACTACACTGAGATTCCATTTCACCCCAGAAAGAATGGCCACGATAGAAAAAACTACCAACAACAAGTGCTGGAGAGGCTGTGGGGAAAAAGGAACTCTTCTGCAGTGTTGGTGGGAGTGTAGACTGGTGCAGCCACTGGGGAGGTCAGTCTGGAGATTCCTCAAAAAGCTGGGTTTGGAAGTCCCTTTTGACCCAGCTATTCCACTTCTAGGCATATTCTCAGAAGAACTGAAAACATCATACTACAGTGATATATGTGCACCCATGTTTATAGCAGCACAATTTGTAATAGCCAGATCTTGGAAACAACCTAAGTGCCCATCAACTGAGGAATGGATTAAAAAGTTGTGGCATTTTTATACAATGGAGTACTACTCAGCTATAAAGAATGATCACATTGAGATTTATAAATAAATGGACATGACTTGAGACCATATTCACAAGCGAAATAAACCAAACTCACATGTGTAAATACCATATAGTCTCCCTAGTATGAGAGTTGGTAAGAGTATATAAGACTTTATGGTAACCGTGACTTCCCATTTCATTGCTTTGAAGGCTTTCAATGTTTTCATTCATCAGTTGGAATGGTTTTATTCTGTTTTGTTTGACTATATCATGCATGATGGTATGAACAACGGTTTTGAAGAAAACAAAACATTATGGCAGCCATTGCTGATTTAATATCGTCTTCCTAAGAAGTCCTACCATGCTTCTACTCTGCTATTACCATCGGTTCTATCATGCTGTGTCTTATTGGGATTTTAATATATATGATAGTATAAACAAATCTTTTTATTCAAAATGAGATATTATAGTAGCCATTGACCATAGTTATTCGGTTCAGAATGTCCTGTAATTCTTTCATTCTCTTGAATGGTTTTATACTATTGTGTTATGTTTGATATTATTGTATCTGAAACTATGCTTAACTATAGCAGAGAAAGAGATATTTTGACAGCTACTGTTAATGTCCGGTTGTCTTACTGTAAAGTGTTGTGTTGCTTATGTTGTTCTGTTCTGATCTGCTTTGTTCTGCCTTCTTTCATTTCATTCTCTTTAAAATAAAAAAAAGTAATAAGGAGTAATAAAACCCAAAATGCATAATTGCTACTGTAAAAAAGAGAGCAAAAGAAAGTGCTCTAAAGGATATAACTGCATGTATGTTTAAGTGTGGAAGATAGATGACCATACTACTGTTTTTGTTAGATTGTTGAACAGAACTGTTAATAGTCTCACTGTGTGAATGTCTACTTTGTATGCTTTAATTTTGTAACTTGAACAACTATTTCCGAAATGACAGTATGTAACTTATCAACTAGTGATTTCTTAGTGGGGTTTTTTTGTTGTTGTTCTTTTCTTTTTTTCCTTTGGAATTCTGTATTGTTGCTACCCTTTTTTCTGTTTTGTTTGGTTGTTGTTTTTTTTCTTTCTAAATAAAATTTAAAAAAAAAGAATTGGGTGTTTAGAAACAATATTGGGAATGAGAGAATGGAGATATTTGAGGCCTATGCTTGGAGAGCTTCATGCTACCAACTCCAAACATAGAAAATAAAAATGTAAATCCTTTAAGTAATAAAACCCCAATAAGACTCAGTTTTCTGGCAACAACTAGATTAAAGATGGGGCCTTTCTCTCCTAAATCTAAATGACTTCATTCTCCAGTGCCATTCTGAGAGCAAGGAAGCACACAGCCTTTTGCATTATATTCCGGAAAGGATGTAGATACATTTACTGACACAAAATTAATGAAACTAAATCATTCCATAGCCTTCTAGATTTTAAAGGGAATTACATTATTAAAGAAATGACAACCTCTCCTCCCCACAAAAAGGCTTTGACTGTTTGGGCCACAAAACAATCCTTGGAGCCCCTAATCTGTGCCAGAATGAACTAGGCTGGGAAGCTTCACAGCCCCAGAACTCACACTCCCCCAAATTGATTTCAGTGGTAGCTTGGAAGACAAGTCAAGGGCAAACCTCCCAGGAAGTAGACTCAGAGATCACAAAGACCAGGAATAAAAGAATCCCTGCCAGGCAGCAAAACCAGGCCTAGTCTAAGAATTTCATTCACCAAGGAGAGAAGACTTTACTGATTATTGCCCCAAGGGCTTTCATCAATGCCCTGAATTTCCTGTGTTTCAAAGTGGAAATCTGAACTGCAATTACCTTGACCCTATTCCAGCATTGTGTAGTGTGTGTGTGTGTGTGTGTGTGTGTGTCTGTGTGTCTGTGTCTGTGTCTGTCTTGAGGGTGATCAGAATGTATAGCGGCCATGTACCTCTCTGAGGGTAGAGGTACCCGAGCCATGCTTAGACTTGGTAAATAATAGTGCAATTCAACACCTTGTGACACCAACCTTTGAGGTGGATGCAGTGAATGAGTGGGACTTTCAGTTACTTCCTTCTAGGAAATGTGAGCATGACTGTGTGGGAGGAATAACAAGAGATTTTAAACAAACAAGAATGTGAGGGGTATAGTCATAGATGTGGTGGAAGATTTCAAAAAACAAGGAGCAATGAGCAAAGACAGCCTACAAAGTCACGAGAACGGGAGTCTTGTGAATATAGAGTGACCTTCCAATATTTGGTTCTTGTGCTGGCTGACACACATAGAGAGGAAACATGAATTACCATCAAGCCCAGCGATGCTGAAGCAAGGTGGGTGTGATCGTCACAGGTGTAAGTGTTGAGGATCAGGAGCAGGTGAGTTTGTGCCAGTGTCTGCTGCTGCTAGGGACCTAGAATCCTATAAAAACGCCTCCTTCCTTGGCAGGGCAGGCAGTGTCGTCATCTATAACAATGGCCAATAGAGGTGATCTTATTTCAGGGGCTCAGTTTTCTCCCAAGTAACCAGCAACTGACTTTCTTCTCTGTTCCTGCTTGTATTCTATTCTTAGTGGATTCTTTAGGTTCCTCTAAGAATGTTACATTATATGTTTATCTTGCAATTTATGTTGCATATTACATTAGGCAGCATTTGTTAACTTCCTTCTAAAGAGCAGAGTATTCATTCAAGTCATTCCATTCTTACTTACATGTCATTGTTATCAGTATTGTACTTCCTGTCAATTAAGAAATTATTATTACTATTTTTTAGATGGAGTCTCCCTGCACAGTTCAGGCTGGCCTTGAGCCCACTTTGTAGCCCAGGTTGTTCTCAAATTCACAATGAACCACCTGCCTTGGCCTCCTGAGTGCTAGAATTACAGAAGTGTGCCACCACACCCAGCTTATTTTCATTCTTATAAACAGTAAACATTTGTTTAGATTGATGCATCCATGTGCCATTTTCTCTGTTCAGTGTAACTTTCTGCAATTCAGACCCTTCTGGGATCACTTTCATGCTTCCTCAAGTATATTCTTTGAAAGGACTTTTAAAAGAATTTTTTGGACTGTCAGCACTTGTTTATTTATTTTTTATAAATAAACTATTAAATTCTTATTTCTGAAATGTTTTTCAGATTGTGCAAGTCCAAATTGACTGTTGTTGCTTAATAACATTTGACCATATTATTTTACTATATTCCACGGGTGTGGGTTGAGAAGTCAGCTATCTAACTGCTATTCTATTTTTAAATTTTATTTACCACTTGACATTTATCTGCCATTTTCATGTTCTAGCCTTGGTTCTAAGCACTTAACGAATATTAACTAATATGATTCTTATAACAACACTATGAAACTAGGAAAGGTACTGTTATTGTCTTTCCTATTCTACAAATGAGTCATTTTAGGAACAGAGAGTTCATTCTTTTGACTAACATCATTGAAGAGTTTTACCCACTGTGAGAATACTGACTGTCAGGCTCTGGAGGCCCTCCTTTTAGTTACTTTCCTCTTTTCTTTCATTTACTTACAAAATCTCTTCATCTTTGCCACTCTGCACTTTGATGGAGCTAAATATACATTTTTAATTTTCTTTCATCAGTTTTAAGGCTCTTTGGCTTTTTTGAATTTTGGAGTTAGTAGCTTTCATTAATTCTGAAAACACATTCAACTCTTTTCAAAGACAGCTGTCACAGTGTTAACTGTTCCCGTGTCAGGAGTAGGTAGAGGTGTATTTAATGAGCTTGCTCTGTCATTTCATCTTTCTACTCTCTGCACTGTACTGTGGCTACTTTCTTCAACTTGATTATCTTTAGCTGTGCTGAATTTGTGTCTTGCCATTCCAGCGAGTGTCTAAATTCTTTACTTTTTCACTGAAAGTTTTATCTAGTTAAATTTAATTACAAGTACCCAAATTCTATATTCTATTGTTTCTTTATTGGACTTTTAATTTCTTCCTTTATTTTTAAAAACTTCTTCCTTTATTCACTTAAAACATAGTAAACAATTTATATATTTTGTAGTTTGTATCTCTACTATCTGTATATTTGAGTCTATGCTTTATTATTTCAATAATTCTCACTCTTAGGAGTTTGCTGCTCTGTGACTTGGTGATTTTTTAATAGTGAGATCATGTACTTTGAATTATAATCCAAAAGAACTCTGTGAAACCTGGATTTAAAATTTATTATCTGTCAAGAGGCTCTGTATTTGCTGCTGGCAAGCACTTGGAAGTACTGTCAATTCAGGACCATTTTAAATAAATGCTTTCAACTTTTGTATTATTTTAGTCATATAGGCCATAGGAATATTAACCCTCAACCCACTGAATGCAGAGCTGACATTATAAACTCTCAGGAGAAATGTTTGCCTTATTCTGCTCTATGCAAATGTAAGGTGAGATATGCTCCTTCACTTTCTACTTCAATGAGGTTCTCTCTCTCTCTTTTTTTTTTTTTTTTTTTTTGAGTGGGGTAGAGGGATCAACCAGTGAAGACATTGTATTTTGAAAGACCTGGTTTTACAGGAGCAACTTTAGCCCACATGTGCATTTATAGTATGAGCTCTGGGCTTTAAAAGACAGATGTATAATTTGAGAGGAAATCTGACAAATTCTAGTAGTTTCCTTTCAGCTTGGTTTTACATCAAAGATTTTCTTTAATAACACACCAATATTTGCTTTTGTTTTATACACTGAAAACCCAGTAAATGTTTATTGTTGCCATCTTTTATTTGAATACCAGTATCACTAACACTGAGTAACAGCAAGAATTTAATGAGTTCTTATTTTGTATTAGGTATTTTGCTAGACATGGAGAGAAAAGTGAGGCAAAACAAAACCAATGTTTTGATTTTATGCAGCTTCCAGTGCTGCTAGAAAAATACCATTCTTTAAAAAGTAACTAAATGTGATCAATGTGGTGAGTCTTATAACATGTGCAATTTGACTGATCTTAAATGATGGATCCATACCATTGACCTAAAGACACTGACATCAGATAAATAAGCTATTTTCAAATATATGCAGATGCTGAGTTGCACAAATATCAATGAGACCAAAGTAGTTGATCAGATATCCTGTAAGAATCTTAATATATAACTTTTAAAAAAGAAAAACAATTGCTACCTTTATGGTGGAATAAAAATGTCAAAAAGAAGAGAAATTTTTCACTGGAGCTATTTGAGATGGTTTCGTCTGACAAACAGAAAGAGCCTCCTCATTCTGGAAAGGTAGTATTGGGAAAGGCCCTCAAAACCAGGAGAAAATGCAGTGGCCTCAAATCAGATGACATTAATCATCAATATGAATCACAAATCACCTGTGCAATATCGATAAGAAAAGACCACAGAGAGCTTGTAATGGAGCCCATGTAATGAAAAGTGAAACTGCCACTAGCAGCTGCTTCAAGCCAAATGGCCTGGCCTGAAGCTAGTCACTAGACACCCTTCCTGAAGAGAGAAGGGCCTCTCTGAAGCAGGGCTCTGGGTTCTCCCATTATGAGTTTTCAAACATAGATGATAGAATGCTGCTGAAGGTCCCACAAGCATCCAGGATGTCTCAGTGTTTTAACTTCTAGTTTTAAACTATTCTTACATAAACTCAGTATTTTTATAAGCACTTGCTTTTTTTAAAAAAAGAATTTACTGTTTATTGCAAAAAGAAATGTCTAAGAGGATTGAACATTTTTGGCCCTGTTTTACGGTGGAAGAAAGTTAACAACAATAACAGTAACAACAACTCAAAGTTCAAAATTAATATTGAATTAATATTCAATTAATTAATATTAATCCAAATGCAAGTATTTAAGGGCACAGGGATGGAATTTCAACTGGATATTTGGTTAAACATAAAAAAATAGAAAAACTCATTTCAGAAAGAAAGCAAACAAGGACACGCTAATAGACTTCACAGATGTGAGCATCTCCCCTTGCCAAGAACATACCTTCCAACAATAGGATGATACCAGTGATCCTTGCCATCACGGCAATCATCTGGAATTAACTTATCAGCTCTGCCAACAAGTGGAATTAGATCAAACAATCTTCAATTTAGCATTCATCAGATAGCTGAACTGCATCCAAGATGACACTATTACTTTTATGTGCCAAGACAGCACTCCAGATTAAAGTAAGGTTAACAGCACATATTCTGTAATCATCTTCTTAATAGGAGAAACAACAAAACACTTGTAACTGGTGTTGTGTGTTCCCCCCAAAAGCCATGGCAAAATATTTTGTACCAAACATTGAATCATTTTTCAAGCCACCTAAAAGGAAAATAATGATAATACTGTTCTAATTTTTCTTTTTCCCTTCATCTAGATTTTCTTTCATAGGAAAGCTAAGGTCTCTATTATTTAAAAGTAAATAAGTTTTGAAAAACACAATTCATGCTTGTAAATAAAAATTAGGGAATTGTCTGATTACTATATAAGTTGTCTGATTACTATATAAATTGTCCAAGTTGTAAAGAATAATTACAAAGAATTCTAAATATTCATTGTGAAGATTTATCATTTGACTCTTGAATTATGCATCAAGACGAACTGTTTTATAACCTAAAAATCACCAAATACCTTTTATATGAACAAAAAATTTATTTGACAATTTTACATATTTTAATAATAGGGAAGAAAAAATTTATTTGAGAATTTTGTGTATTTTAATAATAGGAAGAAGCCCTCTCAGCAACAAAAACAAACAGAAAATCAAGACCCAATGTTGGTCATTCAACTTTTCAATCTTCATCTACAGTTATGCCAAGGCTTAAGATTACCCTACTGTCCTCCTTCTCCCTCCCACTACTAGTTCCTAGAAGGCGTACTGTGCCTAGCCCTGCTATCTTGGTACTAGCTGCTTACTGTATGACTCATGAAATCAAAGGCTCATAACGTTGGAGAGGAATGACAGTCCAAGGATGGTTTCAAGTTTAAAGAGTCCACAGCTGGTTTTTAAAATGTGGCAACATTGCTAATGCTCCTCAGCAGAACTGCTGACAGTGTCCTGTGTCACAGCTGTTCCTAGAGCAGATCTTACCAGGACAGTAAATATACCCACATCAGCTGAAGGATATGTCAGCTTTTCCCCAAACCTGGCAAAGAAGGGTAGACCCAACCTCTCTTCTGGAAAGTGTTTAGGTGACTCAGTGTTACACACCAGTTTATTTCCCAAATCCCTTTGGCTACCACCTAAAGCATACTTTAAAATTCTACATTCAGCCTTCCCTCCAGTCTTACTTTTCTCCAAAAATTACAAATTCATGACTCCTCGATAACTTTCTGAGAAGCTTACCCTGTGTTTCTTTAAAACGTCTGAAATCAGATTAGTTTGCACAGTCTTAGCTGTATTTACTTGTTTATTACAAAGGATAAAACAAACTCACAGTGGTAAAACATAGAAAATACCACTGCAGCCAAGAAATCACCAGTAAAAAGACATCAACATAATGTATCCCTCCATGATTTGCAAATGAAAATATGTCACATGTGTGGTAGTCTTCAAACTAATCATGAAAATACATTGGAAAACCCAAATTATGGGACACTGCTTAAGATAAAAAATCAGTGTTCAATAAAGACACTCTAGAAATTTCACTGATTAGAAATACAAAGCAGACCTATCCCTTAATGTGATGTGGCCTTCTCACTAAGATAATAAGACAGGTTAAACGGATATTCATAAATGTAAGGAGGTGTACAAGACCACCATCAGGTTCAACGAAGCACTTGTAGGGCTCAGAAAAGCTCTTGGACATCGTGTAAGAATGTGTGACCACGAAAGGATGTAGATTAAGGTGAGTGAATGGAAAAGGCAAAGGGGGCAGAGTCCAGGAGCGAGCAAGCACGGGCGTCTAGCAGAGCCACACAGACATGCTTGGTTTTCCCACGCAGTGTGACAACACTGTCGTGAGCCAAGGGCTCACGTGGCTTTGGTGTCCAGGGCTTAGCACCTCCCAAAAGTGCCAGCTGTCCTAAGCTCACACATACAAAAACAACAATTCACCCTAAACCACATGGTAAGAATAAACTTTGTAGTCCATCTGATGCAGTGTGGCCCAAGGCCTCACCTCAAATAACCTAAAATGCTTTTAACAGGCTAAATATTTCAAGGCTCAAAGGTTACATTTTAGAAGCCAGTCTAGGATCATCCTGAAGAGAAGTCTTTCTTTATAGAATGTGTAGAAGTTGACCAAAAGGCCTACTGTGTTAGTATTTTCTTGAACAATGAAAAAAAAAAAAAAAACTGGTCATATTCAAATACTTCTGTATTTTATAGAACTATACCAATGTTAACTTTTGTTAATATTTATTACATGGTTGTGTATCATGTTAAATTAGAGGAATCTGAGCTTAATGGGTTTAATAAGACCCACTCAAAATATGCCCAAGTTAAATTTCAGTACATATAAATATGACCTGATTTGGAATTTGTGCCCTTGCAGATATAATTAAGTGAAGGAACTGGAAATGAGATAATTTAAAATTTACGGTGATTATTAAGTCCAAAGACTGGTGTCTTTACAAGAGAAAGACAAAGACAATCTAAGACGCTGATACAGAGGGAAGTCCCAGAGGAAGCAAAGATCAGAAAGATCTATCTACAAACCAAGGAATTCCAAGGATCGCTGACAGTCCCCAGAAGCTACAAAATAGGCAAGGAATGTATTTTACCTCAGAGCATCTTGGGGGACTATCCCTGGCAATATCAGATTTTCAGACTTCTGGCCTCCAATACTACCATAAAACAAATTTTGGTTGTTTTCAACCCTCAAGTATGTTGCAATATTCGTAGGAAATATATATACTGGGTGAAGGGTCAGAGAAACACTGTGGATTACTTTTCTTTTCAAATCAATTGTATTTCAAAGAGAAAAAAAAACAAAATTTCAAAAGACAACAATCAGGGACAACAATGGTACATGCATTGCAGATTGCCATTCCCAAATAGTCACCCAGAGTGGAAGACATCTGCATTCAATTGTCTGAACAGGACCAGTGCAAACCTTTCTCTTCAATGAACTCAGAGAAATCAATAGTACAGCTATCTTAACTATACCTTATATATAAATATACATATCGTGTTTGTTTCAGTTTCTTACACTAGTGAGACAATGTGAAGTTTACACATACATGCCTGATTTACTTCACTTATGGTATGGTCTCAAGTTACATCCATCTACCTATAAAAGTCTCAAGTTTGCCCTTCTTTATGGCTGAGTAGTACTTCATTGTATAAAAGTGCCAAATCTTTCTATCTGTTCTTCAGTCAATGGGCATTTAGGTTGTTTCTAAGATCTAGCTATTAAAAATTATGTTTCTATGAACACGTGTATACATATATTACTGTGGTACAATGTTTTTAATTCTTCTGGGAAGATATTCAGAAAGAGAATAGCTGGATCAAATGAGGCCTCCAATCCTAGTGTTTTGAGGAATCTCCACACTGATTTCCACTGTAGTTGCACCAGTCTACACTCCCACCAACAGTGGAGAAGGGTTCTTTTTCCCCGACAGCCCCTCCATCATTTGCTACTGGTTGACTCTTCATAACGGCCATTCTTTCAGGGGTAAAGTGGAATCTCAGTGTTGTTTTAATTTGTGTCTCTTGAATGACCAGTGATGTTGAATATTTTTTCTTATATTTATTTGCTGTTTGTATTTCTTCATCTGAGAAATATGTATGCCTCTTAGATGCCCACTTTTGGCTGAGGTTTTTAAATCTAGAAGGACTGATTTTTTTTTTTAGTTCTTTATATGTTTTAATTGTAATCTTTTGTCTGAGGAACAGCAGGCAAAGATTTTATCCCACACTTTGGGTTGTCTCTTCACTCTATTGGTGGTTTCTCTCACTGTGCAAAAGCTTTTCAGTAAGATGAGATCCCAGTTGTGCATTCCTTGTGACAGTTCCTGGGCAATCGGGTTTTGTTGATAAAGTCTTTGCCTACACCACTGTCTGAAAGAGTTTTAACTACTCTATCTTCAGCAGATTTAATCTTTGAGTTTTAATATTTAGATCTTTGACCCATTTTGACCTTAGTCTAGGGCATGGTGAAAGATATGGGCCCAACTTTAACCTTCAGCATGTGCAGAACCAGTTTTTCCAGCACCATTTATTAAAGAGACTGTCTTTCTTCCAGTGAATGTGTTTGGTGCCTTAGTCAAGGATAACTTGGCTTAGTGTATCTGGAGTTGTTTCTGCATCTTCCAATCTGTTGTATTGATTTTCAGGTCTGTTTTTTTGGTTTTGTTTTTGTTTTATTTTTGGCCAAAATCATGCTTTTTTTTATCAAATTAGCTTTATAGTGTAGTATGTTTTGCCTTTGTTGCTCAGGATTGCCTTTGCTATTCTAGGTCTATTCTGGTTCCAGATGAATTTTAGGATTGTTTTCACTAATTCTGCGAGATATTCTTTTGGAACTTTCATTGGGATTGCATTGAATCTGTGTAACAGTTTTGGAAGTATGGTCATTTTCACTATATTGGTTCTTCCTACCCAAGAGCACAGAATAGCTCTCCATTTTCTAATATCCTCATCAATCTCCTCTTTCAGAGTACTGTAGTTTTCAATACAGAGGTCTTTTACATCCTTCATTAGATTAATTCCTAGGTTTTTGGGGGTTTTGGGGGGATGTTATTGTGAAAGGTGTCATTTCCATAATTTCTCTCTCAGTTAGTTATCCATGCACAGGAATGCTATTGATTTTTGAGTGTTGACTTTGTATCCAGCGTCACTACTGAATTTGCTTATTAAATCTAACAGTTTTTAAAGAGTTTCTATAGCCTTCTATATACAGTATCATGTCATCTGCAAATAACAATAGTTTAACTTCTTCCTTTCCTATCTTTAATTCCTCTTCTTTCTTTCTCTTGTCTAATTGCCCCAGCCAAAGTTTCCTGGAATACTTTTGCAACTTCTGTGAAAATCTAAATTTAATCTCATATTTTAACAGATGTTTATCAAGGCAGATAATTTTACATGAAATGTTTTCAGCATTTCTGGGGAAAAACAGGAGTCTCTTGCACTACTCACCTTGTTCTCACAAATGGCAGCGGTGAGTTATAATTGAATAACAGATCTTTCCACACAACCTCACCATTCCCTGCTCTATTGTATAGGTCTGCCTTACTTGTTTATATAACTGCAAGAACTCTGCAAAGTAAAAATTATATCCCCATCTTGAAGTCTTCTGACTCAGTAGTGGCCCATGTGGACGGGAACGTTTGCATTTCTAACAAGCTGTAGGTGAGGCTATTGCTCCTGGTCCAGAGATCACACTTTAAGAATGACAGCAGTAAGTAACATGCCCACATCTACTCAAATAAGATGACAGTGTCTTCTGGGGTTTGTACTCAGATACGCAAAGGACCAAAACCCGCCTTCTCTGTACCTTATCATGAATATATTATTTCCAGATTGAATTTTTGGCACTGATCAAGTATTTGGCACTTAATGTAACTTCGTATTATTTATTGCTTTAATTCGCTTTCCTCTCTAGTCAGAGCACAAGTATAATAAGGTCCTCTCGGCACCCCCAGTGCATAGGGGCATGTTCTGTGTAACCATGATGATTACGAAAGGTTGCTTTGTTGACAATGGACCTCCTTTCTGCTTGATTTCGATTATATTAAACTTTATCCACAACGTCTCTGAATCATTTCTTGAAATAGAGGTTTATTGTAACAATATGTGTGACAATAAGAGAGGAAAAGAACTTTGGCAAGAATTCTAGCCTGGTCTCAATGATACGGGACCTAAAATGTTATCTGCACCACAAGTAGCTCTGGTTACCTCGATAGCACTGTCATTGTGTAGCTGTGCTGAGAATGTTTGCTTTCCTCTCCATCAATCTACTTTGATTCTTACTGCTGCCTACCCTAATTATTTTTATATTCTAGGTCAAATTCCTGAAAAGGGAGCATCTGAGTGGTTAGTAATTACCACTCTCCCTATCTGGACAAGGCATTTCATAACTGACGAAGTGATCTGCCGTCTGTGGATCGGCAGGGCGCTCGGTTGAGGTACCCAGTGCCTGTCCAGTCAGACCTGCACATCCGGGAGAGGTTTCATGACCCAGCACGTAGCCGATCATGATGGAATTCTTGATAAGACTGTGGCCAAGACATTCCCTACGACTGACAGGTCTGGTACAAAAGTCACTTTCTACTAAAGTCTCCTCTTTGTATTCCTTTTAATTATATAAAGTATTTGACATTAAAACCCTTGCAAATGTATTCTGTGGTTCGTAGTGTTTTCTTTTCTTACATATTTTTGTTCATTAATTCATTGATGAAATTTTTCCTGTAGGTTTACATGTAATATTATATTCTCAATGGAGCACTGTAATAGAGCTATAAAGAATGAGAAACAGTAGAGAACTATTAATCCTTTATCCCAGAATGTGAGAATAGCATCTTAATCCCATATCTCAGAGGGTGAGAATAGATACTGAAGAGAGTTCTGTTTTAGGTAAAACAACACTGACAGTCTCATAAATTCAACTGTCTGCTTGTGTTTGCTCTCTTGGCAAAGCCAATGTGTAATAACTGAAACCTTTTATTCTTCAGATATAACCTATATTTCCAGAAAATCTTGGACAGATACTTTGTTTTGCCTTGGATAGTTCATACATTCCTTTAATTTTTCTATAATTTTTCTACAAATAGAATACTATATATTAAATTTCCATAGTCAGTTGAAAATACAAAATTTAAAACAATCTTATATTTCTAAAGGCTTTTTATCTTAAACGTTCTACCATTACCATTACTAAGCTATTTTTAAGGATCTAGACTTTCTAAAGCAAGTGTTCTAGCTGTGCTTTTCATTTGCTAGTTGATGTCCCAAAATTCATTAAGACCAATCTCAAATTTCAGAAATTCATTCCACCATGACACAAGGGTTCAGAATGGCTTGCCTCTTGAAATCAGTTACCAAACCAATATACTTTATTGACTTTCCTGTTCAGATTGTTTCTCCAATATAAAAGTGTTCTGCTTTGGGGATTGTCTTTCTATCTTATGCTATCTTCCAGGACCTGAGGACTTACTTATTCTTATTCATTATTTATAATTTTTCCATAAGTTAAATTATGAATGCCTTCCCTGAGAATTCCCTGCTAGGAATTTAAATTTTTTAAAGTCCTGCTTTTTTTTTTTACTTTATAAAGTGAGATTTTTAACTTTATAAAGATTCACTTGTTCATTCAGTTGTTTTCCTGTGGGGTAGGGTCATATGAAAACACACTTCACAGTTCTATCAAGTTGTTATGTGTATAGGGGTCTTAGGAATGCCTTTGCTTATTGCTACAAGCATATTTCATAAATAAAACCTAAAAACACATATATCAAAGTTGAAAAATAGTTATGAGAAAGTGTCCTGCTTTGACTGAGACATAGTTGTCTAAAATTAGCCAAGAAAAAGTTATTTTCTTTAAATTAAATTAAGTCTCATCAAGATCGTACCCTTATGCTAGTGGTTATCCCCATGTCTACCTCGCCACGTAAAGGCAGAACATGAAACTAGCCAGAGGTAGAGCCATGCAGACTTAAGAAAGAAACAATGGTCTTGGGTGTTTCCCTAAACCACATCATATTGAGATCACACATCTATGAAAATGCAGAATCTATCCCGTGTGAATCGTGTCAAAGGGAAGAAGCCTTTTATTCTGCTATCTGAAACAAAGGGAGGAAACTTAATTTAATATTACCTGTAAAACTGCAAGAAGAAACCTTTTTTTAAGGAGGCATATTATGATTAGCAACAAATTCCATGAAACCTTTTTAAAAGAAGTTGGGAGGGGGCAGGGTGAACATCTGGATTCCCTCTGTATCATCAAAAAGCCTTGATTTTGGTCCCTTAGGAATTTATTTATTCATGTTTTGAGTCATTTTTAAATTAAAGAGAAGGAGGTGAAAAAAGGGTGAGAAAAATGCCTTTGATATGATTAAAATTTCCTGTCAATAAAAATGAATATACTATGATCAAATAAAAACAAAAAAGAGAACAAGGAAGCAATATTAAAATGCCACATAACAGCTAACAAGCTTTATTTGTTCTATCATCCAATAAAGTGGACTCTTAGTCTTTATTTCTTTGGGCCCATACATGAATCAGGACCAAACACAGAAAGTCATTTTATTTAGGAAAAATCAGGACTCGCACTTCCCACGCACTCCATACCCCCATCTTTTCCTAACTGCTCTTCACTGGACCTGAGACTACAGAAGCTCAAGTCAAAGAGGAACTTTTAAACTTGTAGAGAATGGGTTGCATCATGTTGCCTTCTTTATGACCTCCATTGAGTTCCACAAGTCTCAAAGCTGGCATGCAGAATAATACATTTTAGCGAGTAAGTGCGAAACATTGTCTAGGAATCTCATGTCTTAGTTCCAACTGTGTAACTCAGCTTTGATTAACTTCAGAGGGCTAATAGAAGGGTCAATCTCTATAATTTCCCACAATGTTTCAAAATAAAGCTCACATACAGAAAACCTTTTGACTAATACTTTGCTGTGTCCTAAACCTGTCAAAAGTGGTTATTTTTGTTGTTGTTCCATAACAATATAGCGAATATCTGATGCCTATGGAAGAGCCAACTTTGTTTTCTCTGCTACTAACTACTCACCAGAGAGCAGTAAATACATATAGCTTCAGAGGAGGTAACTCAGAATTATAGGTAAGTTCAAAGTAGAAATGAGTGAACAACTACATGTTAATTTTAATGTATTTAATCTATAGAAGAGTATACATTAAGCATTAAGTTTGTACCATTTTTGTTTCATAGCAGTATGTTTTTACACTTTTATCAAAACCTCTGTAGAACCTATAATTCAGAAGTAAACACTGGAAAATACAACAATGCTGGTAATCACTTATTTTTTTCTTGTGTGTTACAGGAATTAGACACTTTACAGAATACTAACAACTCTGTAACCTATGCATTATTGCTGGTTTATACCTGAGGAAATTAGTGCTGAGGAATTAGGGAACTTTTCCATGATCGTAACAGAGCTGATGCCCAGATCTGCTTCAAACTGAAAGGGTTGTCTGTTTTTGCTTCCAAAAAAAATTAGCATATGACGTCAATAACCAAATAAGCATGATTTACACTGGTGGTTAAGCCAATCTTGATGAAACTGGGAGTAGAATTTCCATACACTTTGAAACCACATGGACTAATACCACTTTTATTTTCCTATTATAGTCCCTGCAGGAGATTAGATTATATCCTCATTACTAGAGGTTAGAACTGCTTTTAGAAAAGATGCAATTCACTCTTGAAAAACATCAAAACAGAACAGAGGAACTTAAACTTTGCTTGTGAACACTCATTAAACTGTGAATATACAACTAAGGTTCCAATAGCTGACATTCTTCTCTTTTCAGCCTATCCCAAAGCTCTTCTTTACCCAGCCCTCTCACCCCATCTCCCCATATTTTAGAAACAGCTTCAGCTTTTAGGCAAAGTAAGTCTCCTTTAGACTATGCAAAACTTTCACTTTGCATACACCATTTTCGGTCTCTAATAAGAAGAAAATAGTAGGAATTTAATTCCCATTCGGTTTGGCGTCCATCCAGTTTGGTGATATTTTCCCTAGCTCTTTTTTGTTGTTGTTGAATGCAGTAGGCTTTTGTGGAGCCAGAGTTGGCCAGGCGATGCTACTTCCAATCTGAAACAGCTGTAGAAATGTAAGGAAAATTCTATTTCTAATGATTAATAGCAAATTTCTGAAAGGACAGGAGATTAACCAACAAATCCCCAGGATTTCTTTGGATCCCCCAAATTCAAACAATATCAAAATTCTATATTTTCTCCTAATAGTCTTCTAGGCATGAGCATTATGAATAAAATAGAGCAATAAATTATGTTCTCTTTTAACCTGCATTAAATCTTATGACTTACTTATAATTTATAAATTTAAAGATGATAGGACTTTGACTTTTATTGTGAAAATACATCCAGAATTGAGTAACGCTCTCAATGGCTAGAACCGTTAATAGTCTATCATCTTTAAAATGAGTGGCTTGACTCAGCCTTGCATTTTGCTAGACAGTCAAAAGAAATCTATTAACACTGACTGAAAAGAAAACTGTATCTTATTTATTTTTATTTCAATTCATCAAATTTAGAGAGAATCTTCTCCTGTGGCATACTATGCTGATGGAGTAGGCAGGTAGCAAGATGGGAGCTAAAATGGGGAGATTGGCAGCTGGACAAGGAAGAAATTCTACCAAAAGCAAGTGGCTGAAAATCCTCAGCATGCTGTCTCTGAATTCCCTGAGAAGAGCACACAGAGTCCCGCGGATGTTCCCTACCTACCAGTCTCACATCTCTGAAGCCCAAACCTCACGTTGATCTATGTTGACCCTGCCTGGCCCACAGGCCTCATTTGCATGTATTTGTACTGTAATTTTGACCCCACTCATCACTGCCTTGACTGCCATGCTTTTTCTGGTTAAATCCAGGTAAGTTCAAAAGTTGCTCCTCTCAACTTGAGGATTGAGGCTCACAGTTTGTTGGAAGAAGCCCGAACAGTCACAGAACAGGACTACTTCCCAAATTCTAGGAAAACCCACTGAGACCTCCAGGCAGTTGCTGTCTCTGAGCTTTGCCTGTCCTCCTTTCTTGAGGGTGTCCTCTTATTACTGGCAGTTGCTACCTCAGCTCTGCCTTCTCAGATCTCTCCCATGTGTGCTATCCTCTCCAGTAAAGGTCAGCCTTGCTTCAGAGTATACTTTGGTTGTCATGCATAAACAGCTTGCTGAAGACTTCTACTTTCTGACTCTAAGAGAGATGATGAGAGATGATTAAAATATACCAAACTCTTTTAAATTCTGTTCATTAAGAGAATTTAAACTGTGCAAGAACCTCAAGTCTCTAATAGTTTGGCAAACATGAAAAATTTGATATTCCCAGGGACCCAGAGCTGAACCTGGGACTTGTACTTTGTTCTGTATGACTCCAAACCTATGACTTAATGTATTAGACAAGGCATATGCATTACTTATGATACCCAAGAGGCAAAAAGTATGTAAACAGTATAAGAGAAATATGCCAATTAGAAAATGTCACAATAATTTAGAAGGAACAGACATTATGTCATGAGCTAGCTGGACACTGAAGGCTGAAGATGTTGAAGTTATATATAGGAAGAGTCTGTGTGGAGAGAAATCTAAAGGAAAGATGTCTTAAAACACCGAAGGGTGGGAAATGCTTGAGAAAGACTAGTTTTTGCCCCTTAAGACCTGCCAGGAGGCAGTGATAGAGGGAGACTGAGGAAAGTAGAAACAAGGAAAATAGAACAGTTTTTTTTTCCTTCCTGTGTAGTTTCTGTGTTCACCCTCAACAATGTTTCCATAGCACGGTGACAACACTTTGTTCATAAAGGAAGAACAAAATAATTTCAGTTTGTTGTTTTGCCACATTACCAGAAACAACCTCAATATACTTCCAGAAATTCTAGCGTTAGCTACCAAAATCTACTCTGCAGATAGCTCAGCCCAGCTCCATGAATTCCTCCTCTGCATGTCTAAGTTTTAATAATTCCAGTCTTTTCCATTTTTTTCCAAGACTGAGGGGTAACTGATTGCTCTTGAATGTGATACCCTCGTAACTCATTTTTGCCTTTCTAGTTGTTTAGTGTCTGGTATATGGTACCTCTGTTAAAATAACTGATACAGTTATTACTTCATAAGTTTGCCCTAATACTCACTGTTCATGGGTAAATTTTCAAGTCACTCACAGGGCAGAGAAATAGAATTACCACAACAAGCTTCTTAGAAATAATTATTTAGCATGTATACATAGAGAACAGTTCATGAAATATTTACATGTCCAATATATAAATGAACTGTGTGGGAGGACTCTGCTAGCAATAAAATGGCAAAGTGTTGCCAGGAAGTAAGTATCAGAAAGACACAAATGTAGGAATGGAAAAACGAGATATCCAGCTGAAAAGAGAAAGGAAAACATTCTAGAAAAGAAAAGAATTGGATGTGAAAGGGGACTGAGGATTATTCAACACACTGAGTGGAAAGAACATTGACACTAAAGGTTTAAGAAGGAAAGTATTTATAAGGCCTGACGATTTAAATCCTAATTTAAGAGACCAGCCATGGAATTCATAGAAACGGTGTTATCAGAAAAAGCAATGAACAGTAAGATTCACATTGTTTTAAAGTATAGGATTTGCAAAACCAGAGAAAAACCCAACCAAAAAGGAGAACTACAGGCCAATCTCACTAATAAACACTGATGCAAAGATTCTCAATAAAATAGTGGCCAACAGAATGCAGCAAATCATCAAGAAGATTATACATCATGACCAAGTGGGATTTATCCCAGGAATGCAGGGATGGTTTAACTTACGCAAATCAATAACTGTAGTATACCACATCAAGCGAAAGCCAAAAATCACATGGTCATCTCAATAGACGAGAAAAAGCTTTTGCTAAAGTCCAACACTTGTTCATGGCAAAAACCCTACAGAAACTTGGAATAGATGGGGTCTACCTCAATCTGACAAAAGCCATCCATGACAAAGCAACAGCCAACATTATGCTAAATGAACAAAAACAGAAAGCTTTCAATCTAAAATTAGGAAAAAGACAAGGATGTCCACTATCACCACTCCTATTCAATATAGCTCTGGAAACATGAGCCAGAGCAATCAGACAAGAGAGAGAAATAAAAGGAATAAAGAATGGAAAGGAAGAAGTTAAATTATCACTATTTGCAGATGACATGATACTCTACATAGAAGACTCCCAAAAACTCCATCAAAAAAGTACTAGAGTTAATAAGCAAATTCAGCAGTGTATTTGGACACAAAATCAACACTCAAAAATCAATAGCATTCCTGCACACAAACAACAAACTAACTGAGAGAGAAATTGTGGAAATGACACCTTTCACATAGCATCCAAAACGATGAAATACTTAGGAAGCAACCTAATAAAGGATGTAAAAGACCTATACCAATGGAAACTATAGTACTCTAAAAAGACAGATTGAAGAGGATGTGAAAAAAATGGAAATATATCCCTTGTTCTTGATCAAGAAGAAACAACATTGTGAAAATGGCCATGCTTCCAAAACTGTTATACAGATTCAATGTAATCCTGATCAAAATGCCTTTAACACACCTTAAAGATCTAGAAAAAGTATTCCTAAAATTCATTTGGCAACAGAAGAAACCTAGAATAGCAAAGGCAATTCTGAGCAACAAAGGCAAGGCAGGAGGCATCTCACTCCCTGACTTAAAATTATACTATAAAGCTACAGGGATAAAGTCAAGATGGTACTGAAAAAACAGACCTGAGGATCAGTGGAACAGATTAGAAAATGCAGACACAACTGCAAAGACACTCAGCCACCTTATATTTGACAAAGGGGCTAAATATGTTTCCTGGAAAAAAGATAGTCTCTTTAGTAAATGTGCTGGAAAAATGCCTATCACCATGCACTAAATTAAAGTCAAAATGGATCAAAGATCTAAATATTAAAACAGAAACACTAAATCTACTGGAAGACAAGTTAGGTCAAAATCTTGAAGACATAGGGGTAGGCAAAGAGTTCATGAATAAAATGCAAACTGCACAGGAAGTACTCCAAAGAATCAAAAACTGGGATTTCATTGAAAAGTTATTGCACTTCAAAAGAAATCACCAACAAAGTGAATAGAAAATCAACAGAACAGGAAAAACTTCAGGCCATAATCCCTCAGACAAAGGACTTATATCCAAAACATACAAAGAATTGAAAAATATGATGCCCTCCAAATTCAAAGACCCATTCCAAAAATGGGCATCTGAGAATAACACATAGTTCTCAGATGAAGATATATAAATGACAAATAAATACATGAAGAAATGCTCACCATCACTGTTCATTTGAGAAATGCTAGTTAAAACAACACTGAAATTTCATCTCACTCCAGAAAGAATGGCTGCCATCAAGCAATCAACTGATAAAAAATGTTAGTGGGACTATGGACAAAAAGGAACACTTCTGCACTGCTGGTGCGCGTGTACACTGGTGCAACCACTGTGGAAATCAGTGTGGAGATTCCTCAGAAAACTAGAATCGGAAGTCCCATTTAATCTAGTTATTCCCTTTCTGGGTATTTTCCCAGAAAAATTGAAAATGTCATGCCACAGCAATATATGTGTACCCATGCTTATAGCAGCACAATTTGTAATAGCTAAATCTTGGAAATAATCCAAATGTCCATCAACCACAGAATGTATAAAAGAAAGATGTGGTGTTTGTATGCAATGTAATATTATTTTGCTAAAAAAAAGGATAATCTTGAGTCTTTTATAGATAAATGGAAGCAACTTGAGACTATACTCCTAAGTGAAATAAATCACACATTTATAAATATTATATTGTCTCTCTAGTGTATTAATAATAATAAAACTGAAAGAGTAGTAAGAACCAAAATGTACAATAGATATTGCAATAATGAAAGGGAAAGAAAGTGCTCAAAAGAAAAGAACTGGGATAGCGGAAAGGAGAAAAGGAAAAGATTACACGTATGTAGGTATACACATGTGACTATGTATGTATATGTGTGCAAGATGATAACTGTACTGCTAATCTCTGTTAGTTCATCAAAAAGAACAGTTTGCACTGTTATTGTTTGATCATTTTTTATGCCTAGATCTTGTTACCTGAACAACTATTTCTGAGGTAACAATACGCAATGTGTTAACTAGTATTGATTTCTTACTGTTTTTTTAAGTTCTGTATTATTTCTTTCCTTTTTTCTGTTTTGCTTTAATTTTAAAAATAAGCATGGAAGATGAACATGTGGAGCAGATTCCAGATATTAAGGCAGCCATGACAGCTCCACTAAACACATACACACACCCATACCCATGCACAAACACACACTCAAAGACTTCCAGAATTGCTTTCAGAAAATGGCAAGAATAACAAGGTAAGTGATTAGAAGTAAGGAAAGGGATATTTTGATGGGGATTAATAGCAATGTGTCCTTTCACTGTAATAATATTTTTATTTAACCACACTGTATTTTTCCAACCACTTCGTATGATGTATGGCAACCATAAAGTAATTCAGTTTTGTTTTAAAAATTAAAAAATGAAAAGAAAGTGTAAAAAATAAATAGAGAGTTTGGACTCTTTTCCTATATGCCATTTTTCACTTAGTATGAGAAGTGTTAGCTTTGTCAATAGGAAATCAGTGAATGTATAAGTCAGCTTTCCCACTGTTGAGACAAAACAGCCAACATCTGCAGCTGAAAGGCGGAGAGATGTAACTTGGTACACACTTTCTGGGGATTCAGCCCAGGTTTGGCTGGCTACAAGACAGAGACTTCATGGTAGAACTGTGTTACAGACTAAAGATACTCCTTTCACAGCAGGCAGGAAGCACAGCAGAGTAATAGTGCCAGAGAGGAAGAGAGGAGAAACCATTTAAGGTATTAGAATCACCCAGATACCCAGACATGAATCTCCCACTAGAAGCAACTATCTGTCTACATTTTGTCCATGTCCTGAAACTGCACGATAACGTAAATCTCAGAATGATGAACTAACTAATTTGGGAGATAAAACTTCAAGGCAGCGTAACATTCAGGCCATGACATGGGTACTGCTTGCTGCTTTTAACCAAATTTATAGTGAGAACTGGGAATAAAAAGCTAAGCCAAAAAATTCCGAAAGTTTAAGTATTGACTCAAAATCACTTACGTGTGTAGTTGGGGCCAAGGCGGCATGGCTGCTGAAGAGCTTAACCCCACTAAAATGAAACCAAGTAATTTGTACAAAGACAAGAAGGAAGATTTCTTGAGGGAATCTTGCAAACAGCAAAACCCCAGCCATCACAGGCTCAAGGCTGCAAAAGGGTCAAAATTTCATTTGGGAAGAAAGTCCAAGGATCTCTGCTGGAAAATGGCTTGCTAGGCAGATTCCCTGGGACTCATTTCACCATGATCAGCTATCAAAGCACTCAGAGACTGCTGCAGGCGTGCACTAAGAAGGCCTGATTATTGCTTCCCCTGACAGCAAACCTTGGTGTCGTGGCCATTATGCTAGTCTCACTGCAGAGTTTATACTAGATTCCAAAGGCCAAGAAGGCCATGAGAAGATAATGTGTGAAGCTGTGAGGATGAAGCTAACGGTACAGTAGAGACCCCAGTAATTGGAGACCCCAGGAATCAATTAGTATTTCAAAGATGCTAGGACTTGGAAATATCTTTGAAGAAAAGCCCACAAGCATGGATCAAAAAGAGCCCAAAAGAGAGGTCATGTGGACTACAATCAGCAAGTCCATCAGACTTGGTTGGCCAAAGCCCTTTGGAATTTACATCTGACCACCATCTGCCCCAGATGCCAGATATGAAATGACAAGAGTTAATGTTTGCCCTTTTGGTCTTCTTTTAGTTTTACTTTTTCTATCCGCCAACTCCTTTTGGAGTGGGAATATTTATTTCATTGTACTTTGGTATTGAATAACTTTGTTGTTTTTAATTTTACAGGGTTTCACAGCTAAGAGTTTTCCTTGGTTCTAACAAGAGACTGTGACTTGGATTTTTAAATTATGCTCAGACTATTGAGATTTGGGGTAAGAGATGATTTTTTTTTTTTGCTGTACTCAATATAATTATATTAGGTGTAACTATGAACTTATTGTGTTTATTTGGAGTTTTAAGAGATGTATTTGATTCAAGTTGACAAATGGTAAGATGTAACACTTAAAATCATCAACTTGATTGGCACGGGACCTGCCCCCTAGGGGATTAGTGAAGCACATTCCTGGGTATATCTGAGTGAGTAGAGATATGACCTTGGATATTACATCTGGTCTCTGGCATTTTCCCCGTGGTGGTGGTGTTTTTCTGTTCTGTTTTCTGGCCACCAATAACTACCCAGTTTCATTTTACCACACCCTTCGACCATGATATTCTTGCCTTGGCCCAATAGACCATGGACTAAATTTCCTTGAATCATAAGCCCAATAAACTTTTTATCCATTTAGTTACAGGTTCAAGAAATTTATCCCCATGTGGGAAAGACGACTAATACAATAAATATTGAATCAATTAATATTTCCAATATTGACAGAGAAATTCATTTAAAATTAATCATTTTAACAAAAACTGATTTTTGTTTATTCTTACATACATTAAATATCTAATATTTAATATGTCTAATAGTCAAATTTATAGATATCCTGTTATGTTCCAGCTACCTTTATAGACACTCTGGATTTGAAGCAAATTCTTGATTTCATGATGGTTAAATTCTAGAGGAGGGAGAGAGGCAGATAAACAAATAATTACATTCTTCCAGATTTGTAATAGTAAATCTGAGGAAAGGGTATACAGCAAGCTAAAAATTGTGTTTAACACAAAAGTATTTCTGAGGCCAGTACTTCCTAGACTAAAAATTGGAAAGGGCAAGGGACTTGAGGATTATCATGCAATTTAAGATAAGACAAAAAATAAATGTGTTTGCACCAAAAGTTACCTTGAGGCAAGTACTTACACACAGTCAAATACGTGGAAGCCAATCCCAAGACGCACAAGTTAGGAAATGCAGAATTTGGCAGGGAGTATAAGGAAACCAGTAAACTCAGTAAAGTTCTACAACTAGGGTTCAATTTAACTAAGAACAATATGCCTAGGGCTTGTTTTCTAGAAACCAGGGAAGTTAGTGCATTATTCATTGGCTCCATCTCAACTGGTTAAGAGTTTTCCATGGAGATGTTATGTATCATCTACCTCTAATTTCTGGATTGCACTTCATTATAGTGGATTGAGATTTTATGACACCAGAAAAAGCTCTAAGAAGAGAAAAGAAACATAGAGAAGGAGAAAGATACAAGTGACTGGAATGGGAAACTGCCAATCATTGAGAGCCATCTCTGCTGGTGAACACTAGAGGGTCAGGGGCTATGGGTGGAATGTAAACAATCTTTGCTTCAGATTCCTGGAAGAAATAAATGAGAAACAAGGAGGTGGCAATAGCTGAATGTTTCCCACTCATCATTTTGAAGGTACAGTTATTATTAATAATAATTACTTATTAATAATATAATTATTAATAATAATAATCAGTTATTACTAATAATAAAACTAAGATGATGACTATGAAACTAAAAGCCAATGTATAGTAAATAAACAAATAACATATATCAAGGGAAGATAAAGAAGAAAATTTTAGTACAAAGTATTTCAAACACTATCTGGAAGGATATTTAACTCACAAAAACTTGTGAGAGTGATATTGTAGAAAGTCATAGTGAGTCAACAGCTAAAGGCCTTTAAAAACTGTGAAGGAATGATCAAAGGAACTACAGATAAAAGCAACAATAAAGTATCCAGTACAGTTAGATGACAGCGAGGCAAGGGGATTTAAAGCAGCAAGGCAGGGAGAAAGGTCGTGACGAGTTAAGGAGAATGGTAAGAGGCACACCCAGGCCAAGTTTGAAGAGAAGGAAACGGGAGCTTCTGGACTGAGGACAGAAGCCAAGTTCCAGCAGCTACATGTTAAAGGGAACATAAAGAAGAGAAGTTCAAATGTATAAGGAATTTTATTGGTGACTAATCCTGACATTCAAGAGGTCCAGATAAAAAAAGATTTCTGGGGTTACAGATGAACAGGAAATAAAGTCAGAGCGGACAGTATGAGGAGCCAATAGGAATTCCAACAGAGGACTCACACACCTCAGCCTCACATGGTTCGGTTTTTGCATTCTTCATCACTAACTTGTGAAGTGTACACATTTGGTAATTGTTTCTGCAAGAAAAACCGAAGTATTATAATTTCATTTGTCTAATTTATCATCTTAATTTCCAATTCAACATTTGGAAGAGTCAAAGTGAGTATTTATTAATTTATAAAAAAGAATAAGTTGTTAATAATATTGGAATATAGTGTTTGGAAAATCGTAATATTGATTACAAAAAAGAAAAATATGCCTCATAAACCAAGGAATGGTACATAAAAAAGGAAAAATTATTTTGACCAAAAATAAGGAAAGTGCTGCTGAGCTTTTGTGATTCCTCCAAAGGGGTTCTCAGAACGTTATTTATGGCCTAAGATGCTAATAAGCAAAAGTTGGGAGAATTCAAAATTAATAATAATGAATTGGACTCACATTTGTAAATATCACATTGTATCTCTAGAATAAAAAAATTAAAAAACTGAAAGAGTAATAAGACCCAAAATGTATAACAGATATGTGATAATGAAAGGGAAAGAAAGTGCTCTAAAGGATATAACTGCATGTATGTTTAAGTGTGTAAGATAGATAACCGTACTACCAAGTTTTTGTTAATTCATCAAACAGAATGATTTGTACTGCCATTGTTTGATTGCCCACTTTTTATGCTTTGATTTTGTCACTTGAGCAACTACCTCTAAAATAACAACATGTAATTTATCAACTAATGATTTCTTACTGTTTTTTTTAAATTCTGTATTATTTCTACCCTTCTTCTGTTTTGCTTTTTTTCTCTAAATAAAAAAACTAATGATATATGCATGCAACTAAGCACACAGCTAATACTTTTTAAAATGTCAATAACATAAACTCAAAGAAAATAGTGTTCAGAAGAAAACAAACATATGAAGAAAAATAAAACCAGAAGTTTGTCTTTTAAAAAAGAGAAACTGATACAAGTACTACAAGATTAAAATGAACAATCAAAAGATATCCACTAAATATTACTATATGTGCTCCATACTAGAAAAGATAACAGTGAATCTAATAACCTTTTCAATAACTGTATATAAATGACATGAGCAATTTCCTAGAAAAACTTAAATAAAACTGATTATAAATAATTATAGATAGATTATAAATAAAATTACTTTTCTTTTTATGTTGCTATTTGCAGCACTCAAATCTTACAAAAGTTTGATACCACAATATATGAATACCTCCTACAAATCAGGTAAAAAAAATCCTCCTCATACGTAGATGAAAAGAAGTATTTAAAAGAGAAGTTTCAAATATCTATTAAATACTTGAAAAATGTCCATACTTATTTGTACAGAAATGTAAATTAAAGCCACAATGGAATACTATCATAGTTTCCATAAGAAAATAAAATGTCTGGCAAAACCAAATGTAAGCAAAAGTGAAAAGTAATGATAATTCTCATAAAACTGCTACTATGTACAGCCATTGCTATAACTACTTAGGATAAAATTTGTCATTATCTAGCAAGGTTGAAACTATACATATCTTTTTGCCCAACAATTCTATTTCTGATACTCCCTATAGAAATTTATGTGATTTAAGGTAAATATGAAAGTATACTCACTGATAAATTGCTTTAAAATTAGAATATAAGCCAAATGCCCAATAATAGTTGAATGTATATATTACACTACATATAATGAAATACTATGGTTCAAAAAAACTCCCCTAAACAGAGATAAATCTCACAAACAAAATTATAAAACATGCTGCAAGAGACAAATACACACTGCAATGTTATTTGCATAAATATAAAAAAAATCCAATTTGGGGGAAAATAGCCAGGAGGGGAATAGCTGGATTGAATGAAACTTCCAATCCTAGTCTTCTGAGAAATGTCCATACTCATTTCCATAGTAGCTGCATCAACAGTAGAGGAGTGATCCTCTTCCCCACAGCCTCACCAACATTTGTTATCAGTTGATTTTTTGATGGCAGCTGTTCTTTCTGGAGTGAGACGAAATCTCAATACTGTTTTAATTTGCATTTCTCAAATCACCAGTGATGGTGAACATTTCTTCATGTATTTCTTTGCCATTTGTATATCTTCATCTGAGAACTCTGTGTTCATCTCAGCTGCCCATTTTTGGAGAAGGTCTTTGAATTTGGAGGGCTTGATGTTTTTCAATTCTTTGTACATTCTGGATATGTATTTTATCTGAGGGGTGGCTGGCTAAAATTCTTTCCCATTCTGTGGGTTTTTCTTTTCACTCTGTTGGTGATTTCTTTTGAAGTGCAAAAAATTTTCAAAAATATGAGATCCCAGTTGTTGATTCTTTGAAGGGTTTCCCGTGCAGTTTGCATTTTGTTCATGAATTCTCTGCCTATCCCTATGTCTCCAAGACTTCTACCTATCCTGTCTTCCAGTAGATTTAGTGTTTCTGTTTTAATATTTAGGTTTTTGACCCATTTAGACTTTAGTTTTGTGCATGGAGATAGGCATGAATCTAGTTTCAGTCTTTGGCATGTGGAAAACCAGTTTTTCCAACACCATTTATTAAAGAGGCTATTCTTCTTCCAGTGAACATATTTA
>PVJX010006606.1:0-76480 GCA_004027295.1 Dolichotis patagonum | reverse complement strand
GAACATATCTACATTTATTTGTATTTGTATTTTTTTGAACATATCTACATTTATTTGTATTTGTATTTGTATTTTTTTGAGACAGGTCTTACTATGTAGTTCAGGCTGGCCTTGAGCTCAGCATGTAGCCCCAATTGAACTTGAACTCACAGTAACTCTCCTGCCTCAGCCTCCTCAGTATTGGGATTATAGGTGGGCACTACCATACCCAGTATATTTTTTAAAAATATCCCGGTACCAAAAAAAAAAAAAAAAAGCTAATCTTCTGGGCCGGGGATTTAGCTCAGTGGCTTAAGCTCCTGCCTGGCAAGCGTGAGGTCGTGAGTTCGATCGCCGGCACCAAAAAAAAAAAAATGATAATAATTAAAAATCAAACGCTGAACTGTAAGTTCCCTGGGTTTTTAGGGACATGTAATTTCTTTGTCGGGCCATATAATAATGTGGTATACTTTGTAGCTCAATAGAATTTTAAAAACAAACTTCTAGACAGTTGCACAATAAGTAGCTTTCTTCCCATTAGAATCCCTAAAATATTTAATCTGATATTCTAACTTAAGCAAAACAAATGTTCAATTAAAAAAAATAATAATGTATATGGAACACATCCTAGAAGAAGCCAAAATGAGAAAGGCAAGCAGGCAGGGTTAACCCTGAAGTAATTAATGTGTCGATGGCAGCACTATTGCTCCCCAGCCCCCTGCTCTGCCCCAGACAGAACCAGTACTCCAGGAGATGGAGAGGAATCAGCTGGCTGACCCTCACGACTCCCAATTTTAATGTTTCCCGGGCTGTGGCGCTCTTTCACCATCAGTGCCTGTAGAGATAAGGCCTCTAACGCTCACCGGCCTCCACGTTCTGGCTGGTGAATTGGTGGAAGAGCTGTGATACTGCCAAAATTTCAGGGCCTTCGACTTCTGTGAGCCATGGTCTAGCACTAGGACCTCTGGTTTCATACTGCTCCAATCACCTTAATGCAGACATTTTACAGCATTCTAACTACAACAATACATGGAAAGTGCTTTTCCAAACTCCTTCACATGCATCTGATTGGAGCGTCACAGCAATTGTAGGAGTTTCATCCACAGTTTAGAGGGCAGCAAATAGGCTGAGAGGTGAAAGGCCCTCGGGGATTTGTCCACAGTGATCTAACAAGCCATGAAACTAGGGCTCAGTTTCACCTCCTTTCATTCATCCGCCCATGTGTTCATGTGTCGAATATCTATTCTGTGCCAGGCACTGTACTGTCAAAGCCAAGTCATATGTTCCTTTAACTTCCTGTCACCCACTTACTCAGCCAGTGCAGTTCCCAGGGTATATCTGTTCTCTGTGCATTTTTTTTAGACAGGGTCTCCAAGAAATTCTCTATATAAATTGGACTGGCCTTGAACTCAACATCCTCCTGCCTAGTCACCAAGTATCTGGATTACAGATACCTGGCTCCTTCTCTCTGCATCTTGAGCGCCTGGCACAGGTCCTGAAGCAGGGAAAATTCTGAATAGTTAGGCTTCAGATCCCCTTCAAATTCCTGGCTGCAGGTGTTTTTGTGGAGGTTAAAATGCACAGTTTTGCTTCTCACTTAAAGCCTTTAGAGTCAACAGAAAAAATATCTTCCCCTAAAAAGAAATAAAATCTTACGGAGAACTAAAAATGTCCTTCTCCAGTACCATCATTTCCCTTCATACCTCAATCCACCTCATCCCCAAACTGTTCCGGTGCTAACAGGTCTCAACTTCTCTCCCACAGATTTGTTACCCGAAAGAACCGCCAGGTGTGTGCCAACCCAGAGAAAAAGTGGGTTCGAGAGTACATCAACTCTCTGGAGATGAGCTAAAGAGGCAGCACCCTGAACCTGACCTGGTGGGAACTCCGCTGCTGCTGCTTGCTCTGGTCTTAACCAGTTTAGGAAACTTCTCACTCCCTACTCTCATTCATCCTTGGGAGGGCATGGATTCTACCGCAACGCAGCGACGCTAACAGCTTCTCCCACTTAAAGGCTAAAAGAGCTATCGAGGCCCTGCCGCAGCCATGGGAAGTCTCTAGGTTCCCAGCCTCAAGCCTCGCACCTCGCCCACTGCTTAGTGATGAGGAAGGGAGTCAGCATGTCTCTCGAGGCAAAGAAGCAAGGCTGGGCTGCCACAGGAATGTCCAGGGCCCAGTGCGCCCGTCTCCAGCCCTTACAATGGCTGACTGGCCTACATTAGAAATCAGCTTTTTATTAAAAGGCTCAGTGCAATTACAAAGCTGGCTTCTGGTTTGATTTCCTCCTTGGGAGCCCTCCTTTCCAAACACATGGAGGTTCAGGCTTGCAGACATCCGGTGTTCACTCCAGGGCTAGTGGCCCTACCCAGTGATCAGGATTGGGGGCAAAAGCTCTCTGAGGAAGGGACATGGAAGGCAGAGCAGATAAAGTAACTAGTGATTTATCCCAGGAAAGATTTATCCCAGGGAAGGGAGAGAGGAGTCACTACACCCCGCCCCCTCCAAGTCCCCAAATGTTTATGTGTCTCCCTGCCACAGCACCTCCATTTCCTCAGATTTATTTGGCCTTTCCACCTTGGCCTACTGACAGCCTATCCTCAGTGGGTTTCTTCAAGCCCATCACTGAGCCAGAATAGATTGAATGGCAATTCTAAAGGTCTTAGGTCTTTCAGACAAGGAGAGTGAGGCATTCTGTGGTTTGTACAACTGCACTAGCACCTTTTAGGTGGGAGTATTCCAACTTGTCCATCTACATCAGCCAACTGTATGAACATACACCAACAACAGGTACAGCCATACCTGTATGCATCATAACTAAGCACTCTCTATATAGCAAAACACTGACTTGGCCTCTTACATTCACCATCCTTTTTTTATCCTTATAAAATAATGGAGAAGGTAGTAGTGATACTATGTTTCTGTTTATTTGGCAAGTGGTATATTAATTGCCTAAAATCCCACCACCAAAAAAGGGCAAGGAAACAAGTATTTAAAACTTAAAGCTACTAGGTCTAATAATGCCAAAGCTCATACTACATTTCCCATCTTTAAAAATTTGCAAATTTTCAAACTTATATACACATATTTACAAGATTATGCTTATATAATCTTCATCAAGTTCAACGGTTAACATTTTACCATATTTATCTTTCTGTGTGTCACTGGGGGGGGTAGTATACACACTTTTTCTGAATTATTTGAAAGTTGCACAAGTGATACCTCATCAACCCTAGAAGTTTCACTGTGTATCTCCTAATAACATCCTGCACAACCACAAAATGGGTAACACACTCAAGAAACTTAACAAAGACATAATATTACTTTCTAATACACAATCTATCATCAAATTCTCCCGAATGACCCCAATAATGTTCTTCACAGCTACTTTTTTATATTCAGGATCCAATTAAGTATACACATTGACTTTAGCTGTCATGTCTTCTTAGTGTCCTTTAGCATACTTTTTGTCTTTGAGACATTGATTTTTTTAGGAGTTCAGAGCAGATGTTTGTCGAATGCTTTTTTTATTTGGATTTGTCTAATTATTTCCTCATGATTATATTCAGGTTAAGCACTTTCGGTAGGAACATCGTTTGAGTGGTGGTGTCATTCTCAGTGTACCACGTCAAAGCACATGATGTCAGTTCACTGGAGATGTGAAGAGTGCTGACCTCCTGGGCCATGAATTCTTGTTACAGTAAGCTGCCTGCCAGGCACTGTGCTAGGCACTAATGGTGGGGTGGGGAGATCACAATTGAGAGGTGAATAACCACAAGTCACAGTCTTCACCTTCAGGCAACTCACAGTCCAGTGAAGATGATGGCCCTAAGAACGTATTAAACGTATGTTAAGGACTTAAAGGAAGCAACTGTACAAAAGGATGCAATCACATTGTAGGGGGTAGGGGTTACATCACTGAGGGTGGGATAGGGAGTGTGAAAGGAAACCTCAGAGATGAAATGACACTCCTGTGGGACTTGAAAGATGTCAGTTAACAATTTAACCGGTAGAAAAGGAAAGGAAGGCATTGACAGGCAGAGGGAACAGCACATGCAAAAGTAGGAAGTATAAAAAGCAGCTCCTTATCCTACAGTGCAGTCTCTTGCTGCTGGAGGGGGTGTGCATATAAAAGGGGCTTTCCCATTCCCTGCCAGTTTCTTGATTTGACTAATCCTAAGAAAACCCCCAAATGCTCAAACTTCTTTTTTAATGCCTCACCACAACTCTAGTTAGCCAGACAAGCACGACTTTCCCATTTTTTCAGATGAAGAAAGTGAAGCTCAGAGATGTCAAGTGACCTGTTCGGTCCACAAGCTGGTAGAGGCCAGGGGTGGGGCTCAGGAATGGAACTTGGGTGTTCTATTTACCAAGGTGACCTGGTTGTTCAGCCCTTGGAAGCTTCTGCCTTCAGAAATCTGTTCACCTGATTGCACCAAGTCTCTTGCTCCAGAGAACGGGTCTTCTCCAGTTGTGTGCCTTCTCCCCCAGGGCCCTAAAGGACTCTGCCCAGGTTCCCTCTTGCCCCACCAGAAGATGGCCTATGAAAAATTGGCTGACACATTTGAAAATTCCAGGTCAATGTTCATGTATCCATGGCTGGAATATCCAGACAGGGCCAAAGGTAAGGATGGGGTGAACAGGAATGGAGCTGGGGCAGGGGTCTGTAAAAGTGAGGCTACCTGACTCCCCATCCCAGGCAAGGGGCTGAGTGAGTTCAGCAAGCCCGTAGGACAGGCCTTGGACACACTGATGTCCCACAGCCCTCAAGGTAAGTCCCCAGCCCCTCAGGAGGGCTTACAGGGTCCTCTTAAATTAAGACATCTGTCTTCCCAGCTTCTGCTCTCACAACTGCACCCCAACTCTCACACTTCCTAGTGTTTGCGTAAGTTGTTCCTGTGCCTAATGCTCTTTCCCCTTATATATCTGGTTACTTGTTGCATGTACTGACACTTGACTTGCATATTGTCTCTCCAGGAAACCTTTCCTCATCTTCCCAGCCAGGTTAGGTGCCTCTCTGAAATGCCATCTTTATCTAGCTCCACATTTGTTTCCCTCTGTTAGTCAATAAGAAACATGTGGTTCTCAAAACGTCCCAGAAGCAGCAGCACCATCATCTTTGATAGAAATGCAAATTATCAGAGCCTATCCCAAATTTAGTGAATTAGATACTAAGGGGATAGGTCCCAGAAATCTGTGTTTTAACAAGCTCTCCAAGTGATGCTGTTGCATATTCAAGTTTGAGAAATGGAACAAGAGCAGTGGTTTTTACCCTTAGCTGAATATTTGAATCTTCTGGAGATCTTTCTAACATGCCTAGGCCCTATCCCCACAGAATCTGATTCAATTAATCTGATGCAAGGCTTTAGGAACATTCAAAGTTCCCCAAAATAATTCTAATATGCAGGCAAGGTTAAGAATACCTGCTAGGCCTGTATAGCTTAAACTTCAGCTACATAGGCATCGCCTGGAGATCTTGTTCCATCAAAGAAGATCCTGCCTCAGTAGGCCTGGGGTGGAGCCTGAGGCAGCGATTCTGAGATACTCCCTGGCTACTGTTCTACAGACCACAGCAGCAAGGCACTAGAAGACTACGAGATGCTTAAGGGCCTTACTTATCTCCCTGGTACTGGTAAAATATCTAGGGTTAGCACTCAGTGCTGAAGAGAAGGCCTAAATGAGTGATTCTTTGACTCACCTTTGTATCTGCCCTCTTATTTATATCACACACATACTCTTACTCCTCTTGCCAGAATTCAGAAAAGCCATGGCTCCTGTTCACTTGCCCTTGTCCTGCTACAAGGTAAGACCCTGAGAACTGTGTCAAAACGGGAGGGCCACCTGAGAGAATCCTGACATTCACCTCTGGGGCCACCATTAACTTTGTGTGAGCTTGAACAAGTAACTTTCTCTACACCTCTGTCACAGGCCAGCCCTTGCTATCCCCCATGTATGAGAAAGACTGCAAGGCCTGGGTATGCAGGGAAAACTAATGGGATTCAGTTTTATTAGTTAACATGCAGATCCTCAGGCTTCCCAGATGAAACACAGAGTACTCAACAACTTAAATTTCAGATAAACAATGACTGGATTTTTAGCACAAACATGTCCCAAATTTTTCATTTGCTACCTAAAATCCAAATTTAATTCAATATCCCATTTGGTTCTTTGGTTTGTTCTGTGCTATATGTGGAAACCCTACTTACCATGAATCAACCCTCCACTTTCTGAAGTCATGGCGGTCACTTGAAAACTCTTATTACAACTTTTTCAGTCACTAAGGTGGGAACCACTAGGTAAATCTCCTTCCCCCTTCCCCAGAGAAATCAGTTATAAAGAAAAGAAGGCTGGAAAAGTTACAAAGATAGGAAGGCTGGTTCCCAGCCAAATCCTCAGAAAAATCTCCTAACACATCCAAAACCCTCCACTATACTCACAGCTATAACTGCACAGCTAAAAACTAGGGATGTACCTTAGAGATAAAGCACTTGCCTAGCCTGCATAAGGCACTGGGTTAGATTCCCAGCACACACATACACACACACACACACACACACACACAGAGTTATACAGGTAAGAGATAGATTTGGAGAAAGTCTATTTTCCCAACTAACTTGTTAAATTCACAAAGGAAACGAAGATAACTGCATCCTTAGCACACCGAGCTTGGCACATAGTAGGTAATCAATATCAATAAATATCTGAATGAGCAGTGGCCTGCCTTTAATCCATAACTTCCCCAGCCCTTGTCTTTCATTTCCCTCCCTGCTCAAATGTCCTTCGTACACTGAGATCCTAAACTGATCACACTGTGCACTCAGATCAATTTATAGATTACTTCAAAATCTAGATCTCTCTTGATACACCCTTGGGAGGGGAAACGAAACAAGGATTATTAGCTCCGTTTAACAGATGAGAAGACTGGTAAAGTGAAATAACTTCTTGCCCAAGTTACATAACAGGTTAAGTGGTATCTGTGAATTCAATCAGAATAAGAGGCTAAAGATTGCCTCACCCCACCCTCTCAACCCTCCACCCCTCTCTCCTGACTCCCAACACTCGGGTAAGGGTCTAGAATCCTGACAGCTCTGCCCCTTGTACCCCTAGACACCAAAGGAAGAGCTCCCCCTGAGTCCAGAATGCTGGAGGCAGCACCCGAGCAAGCCAAACGCAATCCCTTACTGCTACTCCAAGAAACCTGAGATCTACACACACTGGCACACTCTGTATGACCAGAGAAAGGAACGGGAGGACCAGAAAATGTTACTGAAAATGAGAAGCCATTTTCCTAAGTATGCTCCATCCACCCCCATATTCTCATCATTTAAGAAAAAGAGGAAGGTGGGGTAGGCTAGGGGATTATGTCAGTCCACAGGTCCAAGGGAGGACCCTGGGGTAGAAAGTCAGCTGAGCCCCCATTTGTCTGTCTTTGGTCCCATCTCTGATCTGGGCTGAGGCCCTGTGGCAGGGATGGGGCAGTGACTGAGGAGGAAAGGAACAAAGGGACAGAGGCTTCCTGTACAATTTCTCACACAGGAACCTCAAAAGCAGTACCCAAAAACTCCACCTTCCCATCAGCAAGTTGACTATAAAATCTCAGGTGGGATCTGGGCCCTTAGAGCCTACCAGGGATCACCTGAAGTGGCAAAGACTAAAGGTCAGGACCGTGGTGGGAAGGGGCATGAGGAGACTCCCTACCTGTGGGTGCCTTTACCTTAAATTCATGTCACCCTTCAGCCTTAGTCCCTCCCTGCAAAACCTGGGCCCAGGGGAGTGGGGGATCAGACTGGTTGAGCTCCCTTCGGTTTGAAGTTTTGTATTTTTCCTGTTTTTCTTTCCACTGGCTGCCTTGGATGTGTAGGAGCTCACAGAAACCTTGAACTGTCCTAGAGAAGGTGATCAGTTCTATGCAACACAGGTGAGAACCAGCAAAGATAGAAGGGGGCAGTTACACCTAGGAGTTGGCCCAGCTGGAAAGAAACGAGAATTAGAGGTGATTGGTGGGGTTAACCACCTCTAAATATTAACTCTAATGGCGTTCTAAATATTAACTCCAGCTGTGTCTGGGAGAGGGTAACTCCTGAGGGTCCTTTCTACACTCTCTTCCCTTTCCTGTATCCCTCTTTCTACAGGCTCTGGGGTATCTTGGCATCAATGACCAGTTTATTATGAAGGCACTATGGCAAGTGGTGAGTCTGGGGGCTGCGTGGAGTTTAGGAAAGGTGGAACCAGAGTCTGAGCTGGGCACGTGGGCACAAGACCAGACTCCCCAGGGTGCCAGACTGATAGGTTAGAGCCAATGAGGAAAGAGCCACCAGTATGTAGCATATCTCCAACTCATGCCCTTGCCCTCTTTAAAGAGCAGCTGGAGGAAAGGGGGAATTTGAATGCTCCTTTACTCTAACAAAGGATGCTGAACTGAAAAGCCAGGGAAGAACTGGGCCTGAGTTAATTCATTAACTGCAACAACACTCCAGGCTTTTGAGCCTATTTACAATTGGGAGCATGTTTTCTCACTGATAACTCACTGAAATCTTATAACACTAAGACTAGTTAATCATGTTTATATTTTTCTAGTGAGAAAATTGAAGCTCTGAGGATCCAAGCCTAAGTGGCCACTAAATGCCAGACAAAGATTTGAACAAAAGTCTAACTCCCGGTTTGAGTGCTCGTTCCACTGCACTCTCTTGACTATACTGTGTTTAAGCATAAACAGGTCATTTTCTAGACCTAGGCTCCTCTTTCATAAAATGAAAAGCTAAGCTAAGAAAGCCCCTAAAGCTCTGGCATTCCATCGCTTTATGTTATGTTTCCACTTTAAATCAGGCCCAAATTGGTCCAAAGAAAGTGAAGGATGAGGCTTATCGAACCCTGGCCATCCTGGGTGAGTATGTCACCTCTCTTGGTGGGGAGCTGACAGAAGTCAGCCTTTTTGAAAGGGCAGAAGGGAACCTAGCATTTGACAGAGACCTAGAATTATCCTAGGTACTGGTGGGTAGAAGAGGGAGATGGAGCAAAAGGGAGACAGACAGACATGGAGACAGACAGAGACACAGAGAGAGGCAGAGAAAAAGACAGAGACAGAGACAAAAACTGCAGAAATTGTGTTCATGATCAGCCAGCCGTGCCAGGGTCCGGAGCACAGGCAACACCCTAGAACCTAGTGCCTGGAACTTCTGTCAAGGGTACAGTGGAGTTCAGTGGATTGTTGTGGCTCTGCCATGTGACCTGCTGACCCTCCCTGTCCAGGATGCCTGAATAAGCCTGTGATCCAGGCTCTCATCATACAACTGAAGGAGGAAAGTGAGGGGCAAGGGATGGAGACTCTGACAAGGCTACGAGTGGCTCTGAACTCCTGGGCTGCTGTCCCTGAAGACAAGGTGAATGGAAGGGTCTATAATTGGCGCAAAGCAAGTCAGTGTGATTGACAGGTTTGGCTGTAGGCTGAGTCAGAAAAAAAGAGTACGTAGCTCTCAGCTTTAATAGAAGATACTATCCTTGTGGTGTTCCCTCTGGAGTTAAATAGAGGCACATAGCTTGTGCAAGGACTAATCAGACAACCTCTCAAAATTCAGAATGCAGAGCCAGGGTTTTTTCATCTTTCAAATGGAGACAATAAATGTTTTATAAAAGATTAAATGAGATAATGTACTATATGAGATAACATACCTACTATAATGTCTGTTTTTTAAATGGTAGCCATCATTATAACCTCTAAAATAACCTGCTGAAGCAAACCTGTCAAGAACTGACAGGGAACAAGAGAGTCCTGACACTACTCTGTTTTCTTCCCCCTTTAAATTACTCTTCCTTTGATTCCATCACTGCTCCATATGAACAAGAACCCATCATGCATCCATTTATTTAGCAAACACATCCCAACAGATAACATATGCCAGGCACCATCATAGGCATTTGCATACGTCTGTGAACCAAACAGGCAAAGATCCCTGCTGTTGTAGAACTTACACTCTAGTGAAGGGAAACTCACAGTAATCAATAAATATAATTAGAAAGTTGTATTATATGTCAGGGGTGCAATGGGAACAATTAGGTTAACAGAGGAAAGCTGACAAGTAGTGTAATATAAGCATGGTAGACAGGGAAGATCTCATTTAGAAAGTACAATTGAACAAAGCTGTTTTAGTTACTTTTCTTTTTGCTGGGACACAATATCTGATAACCACGAGTTAAAGGAGGGAAAGTTTATTTCAGCTCACAGTTTGTAGAGGTTTCTAATTCACGTTCAGTTGGCCCCAAGACACAGTGGCACAGAGTGATTTCACAAAGAAGAACCAGTTTAATGGCATGGCAGGCAGAAGGCAGCAGAGCAACAAGCAGCAAGTACCAGACCTGCCTTTCCCGTTTATTCCATCCAGGGTACAAGCCATTTGGTGGTGCCACTCACACCCAGGGTGGGGCTTGTTTTCAGCGAATTCATTCAGCCACCCCCATAAATATACTAATTCTGATCAGTGGACTAATTTAGTATCACACACCCTAGATCCAGCCAACTCCAAAAAGCCCTACCTGCACGAGGCTTTGGAGGGACATCTAGATACAAGCCATGACAAGCCATGAAGAAGATGACAGAGTTAGCCTTAAAGGTATCTGAGAGAAGGTATTCTGGGTAGAAGGACCAATCAGTGCAGACAAGAACATGCTTGGCATAGTCAGGGAAGAGCAAGCAAGCCAGTGGGGCTGAACTGCAGCAGGAAAAGAAAAGCAATAAGAAATAAAGGTCAGGTTAAATAAGTTAACAGTAGACTAGAACACACACATGGCCTTTTAGGCCATTTGAAGTACTTGGACTTTTATTCTGAGTGGAATAGGGAGCCATTAGAGGTTTTTGAGCAGAGCAGTAATGTGATCCAACTTACATTTCACTCTAACTGCTGTGTCACAAAAATACTGAGGCAGGGGAACAGGACAGGAAGTGGAGACACCAATTAGGGGTTACATCCTATAGGAGGTAGTGGTGGCTTAGACAATGATGGTTACAGTGGAGTTAGTAAGACTTGATTAAATACTGGATATTTTAAAAGCAAACCTCAGACAGGCTGAGTGTGAGTTGTAGAAGACAATGAGGAAACATGGATGAAGGACAATGTTTTTGGCCTAGCAGCTAAAAGAATACAGTGGGCATGAAGGCTGAGAAAACTGCAGGGAACCAGGTTTGGAAGTAACAGCCTAAATTCAGTTTGAACAAGTTATGTCTTAGATGTCTTTTGAAATTCCAAGGGAGATGTCAAGTAACAATTTGGACTTTTCAAGAGAAGTCTGAACTAGAGACAGAAATTTGGGAATTGGTAGCATATAGATAGCACTTAATACCAGTAAACTAGATAAGATCACTAAGCAATTACCAAGAATCTCCTGCTGAGGTATTCTGGTGTTAAGAGGTCAAGAAGAAGAGGAAGAACTGGTAATTACATTTCGAGAAGTAGCCAATGAAATTGGAAAATAATATAAAGTGTGTTGTTCTGAAAATCAAGCAAAAGAACATGTCAAGCAACTATCATATCAAGGAATATAAGAATTGAAAATTGAGATGTGGCCTTAATAATATGGGAATCATTGATTATCTTAACAGAGTCACTATAGTATGTGTATAGGAGTATAGACTTGATCAAAATGAGTGTAAGAAACTGGGGATGTAGTTCAGTGGCACAGCACCTGCCTGGCAAGCAAGGCCCTGAGTTGGATTCCCACTACCAAAAAAAAAGTGAGTTTAAGAGATTGAGCAGAAAAAAATTAGAGACAGCAAATATGGACAACCTTCTGAGTTTTGAAGAAAAAGGTAGTAGTTGGCACTGGAGATAGAGTCTAGAAAAAAACAAAAAGTAATCACATATTCCTATGCTGAGGAATAATGGTCCAATAGTTAGAAAAATGATTTTGATGAGAATAAGAAGAGTTACTACAAAAATATCCTTGAGTAGATGAGATCTCTAAAGTGGAAAGACAGACTGCCTTTAGATAGATGGGTATATTATGCATAACGACAAGTATAAAGGAAGAGGAAGTTACAAGTAATAGGAAATATCTAAGAAACTTCCAGTTGCTTTTTTTCCCAATGAAACAGAAAATAAAGTTATCATCTGTAAGTGAACAAATAAAGAAATGTTAGACACTCTGGAGGAAAAGGTTATGAATTAAGCAAAAAGGGAAAAAGAATTACAGAGAAAAACAGTATGATTAACAAAAAACATCAGCGATCAACCTAAGGTTTGTATACATAGATTTAAAGCAAAATCAGTCACTGTGACTGGGTGATTTTTCTCAATGAAGAGCAAGTACGGAGGAGAGTTGGACTTAACTAGGACTGTAGTTTGGTCCAGGGAGTATAATGAAACAAGAGGGGGTAAAGTAGGGTGAGGCAGGAGAATGATTATAACAGGACCATAGAATTTAAGTTGGGTAGAGGGAAGTTAAGGATCAGTGACAAGGTGGTGGTTTCAATGGATCATTACTCTGTTATGGAATCGAACAATTGGCATTAGGAGATGAGCTGGAGAAATAGGAGGTAATATTCAGGGTGGGATCAATGAAATGGAAATTATGGAGAAGTTTTAAAACATTAAAATTAAGATAACAGAAATGTTAAAAGAAGTAATGGTGATCAATCCATAAGATAAAGTCACATAGAAATAAGATGTGACCTGGGAGCAAGTAGGTGATAGCAAAATAAAGGAGCATGGGTGAAATAATAAAGTGATGGCATGAAATTTAGCTAGGAAAAAAAGAGAATGGTCTGGAAGCAATGACGAACTACCGTCTAATAAATATGAAGTTCGGCTGAAATCATTGCTCATTATACCTACTGTCTTCCTCAGAGGACTCAAGTCGGGAATGAAGACGAGCTGGTACTTGTGCTGCAGACACTGTTAAAGTCGTCCTCTGGTGAAGCAGCCCTGGAGGCAGCCCTGTGCTTGGGTTTCCTGAGGCCTTGTAGCAACATGGTCCAAGAGACCTTGCTGCAGTGCCTGTGCCAAGGGACCAAGACCCAGCAGATGAAGGTGTGAGGGGCAGGAGGCTGGGCTTCCTGGGGCAACAGAGGCCAGTGCTGACTTGGGTGGTCTTTGTCATCTTGTCCCAAAGAAAACAAGCCTTGGCTAGGAGCAAAGCAGGGTCCTCTGTGAGTCTAGAATGCACATATGCACATATATGGGGTTATACTGACATGTAAGTATGCATGTGTCTATGCATACTTGGTATGTGCAAAGGTTCATTTATGTATGTGTGCATATGTGCACACATAACCTTGTCTTCACTCAAGAGGCGAAGAGACAGAAGAAAAGACCTCACCTTTCCCCATGGTTCTACACCCTGTTCCCAGTCCACCTGGCCACCCAGATGCCACTAGGTATACACCTGTACACCCTGCCCCGCCGCACTCCTCACAGGCACTCAGGATGCTGGTCAAGATCATGCATGTGCACTCCGCTGCAGTCACCAGGGCAGTTCTGGCTCAGCTACGTTCTTCTAGTGTCATTGAGGTAAGCTCTGGGCTGCCTTGTATCCTCCCTTCCTCAATACTAGGACAGGGTTGGGATATGAGAAAGGAGACCTATTTTTCACATTTCTGCCCCTCAGGACCGCTTTGAAGCCACCGAGATGCTCAGGACCATTGGGCTAGAAAAGATCAAGGCACAGGGGCTAGAGGAACTCACATTTGACCTGCTTAAATGGAAGACACATTACGAACCTTTCTTTGTGAGACCATACCTTGCAAGCCCAGGAAGACCAAACCTGTTCTGCCCTTCTCTGGAGGGTCCTGTCATAGCACCCCACAGTATCACACTCAACTTAACTTATTCTGTTCCCCTAGGGTGGCTCATGTTTTTAAACCACTTTCCCTTCACTCAGGTTATTCTCCCAGTTCAAAATACCCCGTTAGACCCCTCTTTCTTCTGTAGGATAAAAACTGACTCTAAGGATTCACCCCCTTTCTAGTCTATTAAAAATGCTATTTCCCTCTCTCAAGACCAGCCCAAATGACAGCTGATACAGTTTCCCAAATTGCCAATCAGGCTCAACCTGGCCTTCCTCTGTGCTTCCTTACGTTTATCTTTACTATAGAACCATCCACAGTACTTCTATAGTCATTTTTCTAAAATATAAATCAGACTGTGGGGCTGAGAATTTAGCTCAGTGATGTAAGTGCCTGCCTGGCAAGTGTGAGGTTGTGAGTTTGATCCCCAGTACCAAAAAAGAAAATACATATATCAGCTTGTGTCTTATCTCTGCAAAAAACTTCAGAGAGCCGGGGGGTTTAGCTCAGCAGCGTAAGTGCTTGCCTGGCAAGCACGAGGTCATGACTTTGATCCCTGGTACCCGGTACCAAAAACAAACAAACAAACAAACAAACTTCAAAGGCTCTCAGTGCCCTTAGGATTGCTTCCTTTGCCTCACAACTTGGGCCCTGCCCAGCTCTAGCCTCACCTTCACTACTCTCCCCCTCAGAGCCACGTACCAGGTATGCTTACAATGACCAAGTCCTGATCTGGACCTGCTGGTTCAATGTTAATTACTCAGAATGCTCTTAAGAGTTCTAGTTTGGTCACCTCCCTAAAATGAACTATTTTTGGTTCCCCATTCATTCTACGTTTTTTCTTGCCTCCTTTTGCCCATCCTCTCCCCTTGGAAATCACACACACACACACACACACACACACACCCCTTCTGTTGCTTAACTCTCACCCTGAAAGTTTCAGCTGAGACACTGTTTCTTCCCCCAGCAAAGCTTCCTCAGAATATCCTCCTATGTACACCCTATATTGTCACTTACTTGTCTGCTTCCTCAGACTATGAGCTCTTCAAGGTAGGGATCCTATTAAGAGTTTAATAAAAGTTTGTGAAGCACTTAAACACCTCTGCATTCCTTTCTCTGTTGTCCCACTCTGGTCCCTCTACAGGCTGTAAGGCAAGCTGTGGCTGAAACTGTGGAAGAGTTCAAGATGAAGCCGATGATGCTGAACTTGATGGAAGCGTAAGTAGACTGGGCTGGGAGCTGCCGGGGTCAAATCCTAAGTTTGGGAGGGGAGCAGAGGAGTTGGTTGAAAACCTTGCTTGTGCTGCTATGTAAATCACTCTTTGACCCCTGCCCCAGGGGGGTGGTTTTGTTCATCTGAAAAAAGAGGCTAATCACATCACTCAAATTGCTACACAACTTAAACATAACCTGAAAGAAACTTTCAGAAGGTAAAGTTCTGGACAGATGAGTCCTCATCATCATTTAGTACTTTGTGGCAAAGTATAGTACCTGCTTTTCCCCTTCCATTCCTCTTCCTAAGAAACAAAACAGGGAAATGGGCATTAACATCACTTATCAGCATTAGGCTCAACTCACTCTGGGCCTGAAAAGCATTCTGCCCCCACTTACTAGGACAACAAACTTACTGTCTTTACACAGGCAATTAGTGCATCCAGATGCCACTGCATGCCAGCAAGCGGTTACCTCTTTGGTAAGGCAGGCTCTGCTTCTCTATCCAAGTCCTATGCTACAGTGATGGTAGGGGAATAGACAATTGAATGAAGTCCCAGAGGGGAAGAAAGGGCTGTCAAGTTTTGAGAGGTTGATGTTAGAATTCTAGATTAACAATTCAGAGTAACCCGTACCTGAGGTAAAACATCAGGAGATGGGTGTGTGGGTGCAGCAATTGTCTTGACTCTTCTGGGTAAATAACGGGAACTGGAATCCAAGCAGTGGCCCCAGTTGGCAAAGAGAGAAGTATCTCAGCTGGGAAATCATATCCCTTCCTCTAGCCCAAAAGGTCATCCAAAAGGACTAGAATGAGAAAGAGGGTGGGGCATCTTCCCAGGGCTGGCTACTTAGGCAGGTCACTCTGCCTCTGCCAGGGTGTCCTGGGGATCCGTGGTCCACAGGTATTCCACTTGCTCCTGGACATGCTGGATGGAGAAGAGAACCAGGATGTGAAGAAAAGTGTAAGGCATTTCTGCCATTTATTCTTTTTCTCTATCCCTCCTCCAAACCTCTCCCATTTACCTCACCATGTGTTCCCTGTCAGAAGAGAGGGAAGTAAGTCCTCAGACACTGTCCCTTGACCCGGTTCCTTGCTACAGCTTCCCTTCCTTTGGGTGCCCCTACCCCTGCCAAGCTGAGCCCAAAATGCAAAGTCCTTAGACCTTTCTTTTAATGCAGCTACAAGAAACATTAATCATTTGGGCCTCAGCTGATCCCTGGATCCACAAGAAACTAAAGAACAAGGTTTTCTTCGTCTATGAAGCGTCTAAAACCAAGAAGAAGACAGAGCCTACAAGGTTCCGGAAGGAGCCTGAATACCCAGAAGAGTTAAATATCCAAGATTTTCAACTTGTTAAGCTGAACCCCTTATTTATTACAAAGAGCATCACCAAGGTAGAGCAAGAAAAAAAGCTTCCCGACTTCCCATCCCTTGTCTCTAAATCACAAAAACAAAAACCACAGACCACAGGGCCCTGGCAGCCAAGGATCAGGCAACAGCTCTGGGCCCTTGCTGAAATCTACAAATAGGTCAGCTCTTTGGGCCTATTGTCTCCCTGAGGATAGTTTTCATGCTTCTCTCAGGAGACAATCAATACCTACCTTTCATGAATAAATGAGTGTCACAGTACTTACCACCTGAGGCGCTACTGCTGTTCCTGTCATCAGAAGGTACAGAGCCCAGGTCTCCTGGCTCCTGGACAGGTGTCCATCTCACACAGCCACACCCCCTTTTCTCTCATCAGAGGAAAGAAGAAAACCAAAGCTTCTCTGGAAGGTGAGTCTAGCTCCCTAAATCAAGTCCTTGTCTGTGCCCAGAATTTGATGACAAAGCTCAGCAGCTGAGCCTGTGTCTAGAGAGAAAAAAGCTACTAAAGGAAAAAAAGACAGAAACGTTGGGAAGCTTGGTTCTTGGATCATTTCTTATTAACTTGACCTGCCCACACACACATCTGTCCACCTCTCTAAGGTCACCAGGGGTAATTTAGCTTCAGTCCGAGCCAAATAACCTCTGTACTGTATCTGCTACCTAGATGCCTGCTGTCTACCTTCCTCAGCGTCATTCCCTTTAAGAGAAGCAATTTACACTGCAAAACTGTCTTTCCTGAACTTTGTACTAAAAGGACAACTCCAGTCCTAACAAGCTATAACCCTATCAAGAAAGAAAAGCCCTAGAGGAGGTGATACCTCAGATGAAACTTGCAGGGTGAGTTAACCAGCCAGTAGTAGTGGCATGTGCCTATAATCTCAGGTACTAGGGAGGACGAGTCAGAAGAATCACAAGTTTCAGGCCAGCCTAGGCAATTTAGGCAAGACTTGTCTCAAAATAATAAGGGGTGGGAGTGTAGCTCATCAGTAGAGTGCTTGCCTAGCATGCACAAGGCCCTGGGATCCTTAGTACCACAAATACAAAAAAAGACAAGCCCAGACTTTGAGGTCAGACAAAGCTAATCCTAGGGTTCATCATTTATCTGATCTTTCACTTTGGCCAAGTTATTTAACTTCTCTGATAGTGTTTTATTACCTATAAATGAAGAAAATAATACCTATTAACTTACAGTGCTCCTATGAAATTAATAAAAGTCTATCAGTGCCTGACATTACACGAAAACACTCAAATAGGAACTTGTTTCCCTCTCCTTTCTTTAATGTTGTCACATGAGCCCTAATCGCCAGAAGTCAGAAAAAGACTGTCTCCTGCCACCCTCATTTACTCTAATTATATTGGAGAAGCTCTTCCCAATCAAGTACAGAAAGGTCAAATGGATCTTCATTCCCAGTCATTGTATCACAGGTTCTAGAGCAGTTCAAATGGTGTTCTGAATTTAGTATAGTACATTGCTTAGGTTTATCTCCCAATCTGCCCCACCATTTCTGGATTCATGTTTTGCCTCAGAGTTTTAAATATAAAGTGAAAACATGGTTTCACTATCCTGGAATATAAACAGCACTGCCTGGTGACTTCTCTGATAATGTGTGGTGTGAAGTCCAATGACAGGAAAGATGTTCTTCTTTGCCTACTCTGCAGCTTTGGGTCCGTGAACAAATATAACTCAAACATCCTTAGGCCTCAACATCCTGTGGATACGAGTGCTACCTTAACTGCATTTTATAGGCTTTCAACCTCTACCAGACTTCTCCTATAGATCTCCAACCTCCCCAGCACACATACACATATGGGCACGCCCGCTCACTAGTCTGTACTTCGGGGTGTCTCCAGAGAATCTTACAACGCAGTCAGATACCACCTCTGACTGTAGTGCACACCAATCCTAATTTCACTGATCTGCACTAGATTTAAGACAGCAACAAGCATAAATATCACCACAGAGAATCAGCCTCCTGGTCCACCGATGTACCAGTGCTTTCCCAGAACCAAAGCATTCTAGATCAAACTTAAAGAGCAGGCTTAGTCCAAGCAGTTGCTAACTTCTTTGAGTCCCAAGATGTTCACTCAACCACCTTGATCTTTGGACTGACCCTTGAACAGGATCTAAACGTAAGCCCCTTTATTTTTCCTGCTCTTAAACCTCTCAAAGGGTTCCTTCTCCATGCACCCTCTGATGGCAAAGGCTACTGTTTTGCATCTTTATGTAAGAATCCGTATCTGAAGGTCCTATTCTCCAGTCAGCTGTAAGACCACTTTCCCATTTCCTCATTTATTGCTTGGATCTTAGTCTTAACATTGCTTTAATTCCAGCCCTCTGAACAATTATCTAATACCCCGGGCCCTTGATCCTTGATCTCAACTTCCATTGCCGCCCCTGACATTGCCAAGAACTGCTTCATCTCCAAATCTTAAACATCCTGCTTTCTGACCTAAACCAATGTTATACTCACAACAAAGCCTTTTGACTCATCAGTCTTGACTTCCACACAATTTCATTAGTTCCTTTTTACTTCCTACTCAGTCTGTACCTTATCTATCAAACACTATCATCTCTTACCAATAAAAACCCTATTCTAGACAGATGCAGTGGCATCTGCCTGTAATTCCAGCACTTTTGGAAGAAAGATCACATGTCCAAGCTCAGTCTGGGCCACTTAGTGACTTAGTAAGACCTTGTCTTTAAAAGGGGGATGGGGTGGCTGAGGATGTAGCTCAGTGCAAAGGCCCGGAATTTGAATCTCCAATACGGGGAGGGGGCTAACCTCAACTAAATTAGCTTTGTTCCTATAACTATATTGCTGATCGAAGCTAAAGTGACCTATCCATATAGACTGATACTTGCCCCTCTCCCCAAATACTTCCTTTCCTCTTATCTGAGCTTATAGTAGGTAAGAGCAAAGGATCTAAGGCCAAATGTCTGGGTTAGAAGCCCAGCTCTGTCACTCACTGGAGATGTGATCTTGGGGCAAGTTGCTTAACCTTAATGCCTCTGCTCCTCACAGCATCTTCTGAAAATCCCCTTCCCAATGATAAATTTAAATCATCTATACCATCTATTCTTCTGTGAATTGGCCCCTATACTTGCTAACCTCATAAGATCGTTGAATTTAAATGAGATAATGAAACATAAGCCTGCTTACAACAGGGTCACAAAGGAAAGTAGTAAGTTAGTCATTTGCTACTGCACCTATCCTTACCTCTAATTATTTTCTTCTAAGGTAAATCCTTACAACAGGTATTTCTGATTCCATTCCTTCAAGGAATCTGACCATGGATCATCTACATTTTCTTCTAAGCAGTATATAGATATGCTCAACTCCCATCCACCTTAAAGATAACTGCCATATCTGTCTAGCTTCTGTCTCCTGTCATATCACTTGATTCCTAACCACCCTTCATAATGAAGATTCCTAAACAATTAGCCACAATACCTGTCTTCATTTCTATTATTATTTCACTTTGGTCTGGGTTCAGAATTCAATTCTCCACCAAAATTGCTTTTACTGAAGTGGTGCTCAACAAAAGACGACTTCTCTTTTCCCTTGGGTGACATCTGGCAATGTCTGCAGATATTTTTGGTTGTCACAACTTGGGCATAGTAGGTGCTGCCACCTTATGGGTAGATTTCACAGATGCTGTTAAAATCTCCTACAATACAGAAGGTAGCCTCCCACAAAATGTCAGTGGTACCAAGGCTGAAAAACCCTGAACTAAAGTAACTTACAACTCGCATATTATGTAATTAATGCTACCCTTTACATGAGTTGGTCTGATTTAAGTACTTGATTCCACTAGCTTCTCCCTTCTTAAAATCTACTCTCTCCTTGGGTTCCACTGACATCTCTGGTTACTCTTTCAGGATCCTCTTCAGTTCATCTTTTAAATCAGTTTCTTTCAAGGTTCTGGCCTAAGCTCCTGTCTCCCTACCATGCTGATTCTCAAAACTATAAGCACTTACGATTTTTCAAAATGCTCAGGCCTTATTCACTGATGTTTTGGAGCAGAATCTAGACATTCTTCTATTCTCCAAAACATCCTACCTGATTCTCATATAGATAAACCAATCACTCATGGTTGGAGAACCACTGATCTGGGCAGTTTTATTTTAAACACATCCATTTTCATCAATTCCTATTTATATTTTGATGAGTCTCAAATCTGTATATGTAACAAATTCATTTATTTAGTTCATTTTTAGCGAGTACCTACTCTATTCCTAATACTCTTCTAGGCCCTGGAGTTAAAATAGTGAATACAGTAAGGGTTCCATACTCTCCTGACACAGCCTAAAGGGGAAAATGCAAAAAAAATGCAAAAAAAATTTTTTTTCTTCTTTTTGAGACAGTTTTACTATGCAGTTCAGGAGGCTGGCCTTGAACTCACTTTGTAGCTCAGGTTGGCCTCAAACACGCAGAGATCCTCCTGCCTCAGCCTCCCAAGTGCTGAGATTACAGGTGTTTATCACCACACCCAGCCAAGGAAAATGGAATTTAAAAACACAAAGCCAAATGGAGTGCCACATGCCCATGATAATCCCATAAAAAGGGTGGGGAAATAGCTCAGCAGCACAAGTGCCTGCCTGGCAAGTACAAGGTCCTGAGTTTGATTCTTGGTAAGCCACCCCACCCAATTAATTCCATGAACTTAGCAGGCTGAGGTAGGAGAACTGTCCTGGGAACAGACCTGTGTGTGTGGGGGGATGTCATGGAAAATGGGGAAATAAAAAAATCAGGTTGGGGCTGGGGGTTTAGCTCAGCAGTGTAAGTGCCTGCTTGGCAAACATGAGGTCCTGAGTTCAATCCCCAGTACCAAAAAAAAAAGTCAGGCTAAAAGTAGTGGTATGTCAGAAACTTGACTCTTCTTTCTCCACTATTATTACCATCCAACTAAATCCTGAAAACTTATCTCATTTCTCAAATCTCCTACTAAGTTCAGGCCAATATACTCTCACCTAGCTTAGCATTCTGTCTCCAGTTCAACTTTACCAAAATAAGGCAACATCATCATCTCAGCTGATAATACTCTTGTTTATAATCTTTAATGACTCTCATGTGGAGGCAGATAAAAAATTGTAATACAAACCCCTTATCATAGAGCTTCTTTACCTCTCTAATCTTTTCCTTAAACTCTTCCCTCTGATCACCCTCTTCCAAAATGCAAACACAGCCTGCTCCCAACTCCCAATTAACGCCTAACTCAAGTCATTAGTTTTCTACTGGCACCATTTCCTCACCCAAGTCTCTGTACCTGGCCAATTTCTACTCTTCCCTTCAGACTCACCAAGCCTTTTCCTGGTCTTACATTACTGCATTAAGTATCTAAATCAACTCTCATACCACCTTGTACTTATCCTTACTGGAGCACTTAGCAAACTGTGCTATCTTACTCACTTTAGAATAATCAGTGTCTAATCCAGTGTCTCACCCAAAGTAAAGGTAGGCTAAGAAGCTCTTTAATGAAGCCAGGCAAGGTAGAGTATACCTGTAATCCCAGCACTCAGGAGGCTGAGGAAGGACTGTAAGTAAGAGCCAAAGTGGCTTCTCAAAGGCCATCTCAAAAAACAAAAACAAAAGTTCCTGAATAAATACCAAATATATTGAAAACTTAACCTTGGTTTGTTGAATCCTTCTTACTACAACCTTCAAACTGCTTTAAATGTTTCTCAACTATACATTGACACTAAACTGACCTATAAACATTTGGTGAGCTTGGTCTAAATAAGTATTTCTACAACTACCTCCGACTTAGGCTGAGGCCCAACAATTTGTAATTTTTTTAATAACTTTTTTTTTTTTTTTGGTACCAGGGATTGAACTCATGACCTCACACTTGCCAGGCAGGCGCTTACGCCGCTGAGCTAAATCCCTGGCCCCAAGAATTTGTAATTTTAACAAACTTCTCATGTAATTCTGACTCAAAAATCAGCCTTGAGAACTATTATTCCAAACAGAGTTGAACTCAATAAATATCGTTGAAAGGAGTATTTTAATTTACTGAAGCAGAATTTACTTCCTAATTCTTTAGGAATAGAGTCTGCTGTAACTGGTGCTTGAGTGTGACACAAAAATGCACTAATGTACACAAATCCACAAAAACAAGCAGCCTTTATTGCAGTATTACAAAACACTTTCCATTTTGGCAATATTTTACAACGCACTTTGCTTCAAGGATTGTTAAGGAGAAAGTGGGAAACTAAAAAGGAAAATTTCAATGACATTTCTAGAAGAAAAACTGTCCCAGCCCTCCCACCCAAATAAAAATCCAAATGTCACTTAATTTCACTACCCGAGAAGAGGCCACGAGGAAAGCAGCAGGCAAAACTCTGGCAATTTCACTGTGGATCATGTCAGAGACAAAGGAACATTCCAAACAGTCATCAGTATGGTCGGTTGCGCTGATCATTTCTGTAGTCATTTCTAGGAATGAAAAATAAAGAGCCAGACTAAATTCTAATTTCATATCAAGGGAGTTATCAAACACTTCAAGGTGCTGGTGACTAGTATCAGTTAACTTTCTGAAAGACTAACAACATATCTATTTCTACATTCTTAGACTATAATTATTTGTAAGGTTTAAGACAAAGTTCAATCCTTTCCATCCAGAAAAAAACTCCACACCACTGTAATATTTCAGATTATAGACTATGCCAAGAAGAGTGGTAATGGGAAGTAAGCAAGCTTTCATATATGAATTCAGGATATGCCACTTCATTGTATGACCTTGGAAAGTTACTTTGACTCCACAAAATGGGAAGTACTCTACTTCGGGAGTAGAAGGACTAGAACTCAAGTATATAAAAACATACGCCACACAGTAAGACAAGTGTTTACAGACATTAATTAGGCTATTAATAATAGCCTAATTATGTTAAGGATTCTTAACATAATTATTATCCCACAGCTGTTATATCCCACAGCTGTTATAACCTAAGACAATCCTACAAAGGAGGTATTATTAGCTCCCTTTATATTTGATAATCTAACAATTTATTTATTTATTTATTTTTTGTACCAGGGATCAAACTCACGACCTCGACCTCGCACTTGCCAGGGAGGCACTTATGCTGCTGAGCTAAATCCCCAGCTTATATCTGATAATCTAAAAGGTTAAGTAATTTACCACACAGCTGGTTAAGTGGGAGAGAGAGAACCCAGACTCCTTCCTTCTTTCCTTTTTCCCTTCCCCTTCCTTCCTTCCTTCCTTCCTTCCTTCCTTCCTTCCTTCCTTCCTTCCTTCCTTCCTTCCTTCCTTCCCTCCTGGGGATCCAACTCACAACTACACACTTGTAAGGCAGGCACTTATGCGGCTGAGCTAAATCCTCAACCCTCTAGCATTCTTTGAATACTATATTCTCATTAATAAACTGCCTCTGGCATATAGACCCTTACAATAAGTTACTTTATATCACTGACTCTTGGAGTTGTTCTAATTTCACACCATTTACATCTATATATATATATATAACCCATATAATTTTATTTTGGGAGGTGGGAATATAAAGACAGAGTCCCACTATATAGCACAATTTAGGCTCAAACTCTCAATCCTATCTCAGGCTCCCAAGTACTGGGATTACAGGCACCTGACATCACACCTGGGTTAGCCCATCTGATTTTAAAAAGAACACTTCTATAAAAAGTGTGGTCTCTTACTTAGACTAAGAATCCTTAACATAGCAGTTCCAAGTTATCTATCCACCTCAATTATCTTTAATGACAAGAAAAAAATAATACACACACATATCCAGACAAATACAAAGATTTATGAATAATAATTTCTGAAACAAATTTTAGGCACTGGTAAGCAGGGAACTAAATGGATTTTAATACTCACCTTCCTCCCATTTTGCCTCCATAGCCACCTCGGTCTCCATAGCCGCCACCACTTCTGTCTCCTCCGTAGCCTCCACTTCGGTCTCCACCATAGCCTCCACTACTACCACCACCACGGTCTCCTCCATAGCCACCTCGACTTCGGTCTCCTCCATAACCTCCTCGATCTCCTCCGTAGCTGCCTCGGTCTCCACCATAGCCCCCTCGGTCTCCACCATAGCCCCCTCGGTCTCCACCATACCCTCCTCGGTCTCCACCATACCCGCCTCGGTCTCCACCATAGCCACCTCCTCGGTCTCCACCATAACCACCTCCTCTGTCCCCACCATAACCACCGCTTCTGTCTCCACCATAGCCTCCCCCACTTCTGTCTCCACCGTAGCCTCCCCCACTTCTGTCTCCACCGTAACCACTTCTGTCACCACCATAGCCACCCCCACTTCTGTCTCCACCATAGCCGCCTCGGTCTCCACCTCTGCCCCCACGACCTCTGTAGCCCCTCTCTCCACCGTAGCCTCTCCCCCGGAAATCTGCAAAGTAGAAATGCAAACTAATGAGACCAACAAAATGATGTAAAGCCTCTTTAACACTGGTCAGAAGAAAAAAACATGTAGTTGCACTAAAGAGCTGACCTACCTCCTCCTGAGGGACGAGAGTCCTCTGGCCTAGGCTCATTACACTGATTACAGGAATTTCTCCGAGCAAAGTTCATATTTCCACATGATCTGAGAAAGGATGGAAACAAAATGCTCCTAGATGGTTTCCAAAGGATTCAAAGCCTCTTTTTGCAATCTTCAACCCCAACCCCAATGCCAACCTCTACTCCCACCAAAAAAAGCAGAATACTTACGGATTAGGGCAAACCCAGTCTCCATTTTTGGGGTCTCCACCTCTCCCCTGAAAGCCTCCTCGGCCTCTATATCCTCCACGGCCTAAGTGAAAAAGAGTAGGTTAAGGAGAAAAAAAAATCAATACAGCAGAAATTAATACAAAAAGCACTAGATAAAAGAAGTAAGAGCAAATGTTTATTAATGCCTGGGTAGCCTCCTCAAAATTAACCCTCACAAAAGAACTCTGTAATTCTTTGACACAAAATCTAAGAACAAAGACCAGATACACATTACAATATAAATAGTACACTAAAAAAACTTCAAAAGTGTACTTTTTGTATTATCTTACTTAGTTTGAGAATCTTAATGATAAAGATTAAATCAGAAGATAAATTCCATTTTTTTTTTTTGGTACTGGGAATCAAACTCAGTACCTTGTGCTTGCCAGGGCAGGTCCCACGCCACTGAGCTATATCCCTGGCCCATAAATTACAAATTTTGAGGAAATGGATCCAATAGAAATAATGAAGTTTAAGAATCAAGGAGCTTAAGAACTATTTAATTAGCACTTGCACAACTGCTCATGGTTTCCAGGTGAACAACAAACTGTTACACAGCTTTCCAAAATTCTTTCCATGACCTCCCACTACTTTCTTAGCTATTATGGTACCTCATTTACCTAATCTAGTTAATATCTACCCTCACTTTAGCATAAAAGGAAAAAGACCTAGGGAGAAAAAGGATAATAGCAAATTCGTACAAGTAGGAAGAGAACATGACTCAAATTCAAGCCCTGTGTATACAGTATTCAAGGTTGTGAGCAGCAAGTATCTCACCTCGCCGCCCACCTCCACTTCCACCTCCTCTCATGAATTCAGGTCTTCGAGTGGCAAAGGACACTTTAATGATGTTGCCATGGAATTCTTTTCCTAAGCAAAAAGAAAATGGTTTTGAAGAAATGCTATTCACACACCTCCACCTCCCAAGAAAAATACAAAACTATCTTGGAAATTTTTAGTTCATAGGAATAATTGATATAATCATAAAAATTCACTTGAGTGTGCCAAAGAGTCCAGGAAACAGTATTAAGTACAATATCAACCTACTAAACAAAGCAGTTGTCATTTTTTATTAAACTAAAAATAAAAAAAATACACATGTACAAAACCCACATCTAATATTTTTACATGAAGTCAACTGAGAAACAATGTATGAAGTATGTCCCGTTTCTGTTTAAGAAAATGGTGTGCAGGCACACCTACCTACATATTCGCACATACGCTTACATATGCACTGGCCACTGTGTGCTTACTTAGCTCCCAGGAGGACAAACAAGATCATGGAGTGGAGGTCAAGGTGCAAACGAACTATGTATTATATATGCCTTGTACCATTTGAAATTTTAACATGTACATATTGTATCTTTAAAAACAATGGATGTACAATATGCAATTACTTATATACACATACACATATTCTGCTGTCCTAGGGTCTTAGGGATAAGAATTAGCCTTTTGCTTTATATTAAATAAGAGAACTGGTATCTAAAAAGAAGTACTCAAGCATTCATAAAATGGCTATAAATCCATGAATCTTGGTTCCCTGACCAAAGCCCTTACCAGCCTAGCTGGCAACTTCCTAAATGTTAGAGATGGTTTTGACATAGGAACCAAAAAGTCATAAATCCTGGTTTAAAAAGAAAGAATACAGAGATAGAGACAGATATTCACTCCCGGAACCAGAAATAAAATTGTGTTTAGCTCATAAACATGCAGTGTTACTTATCATGGATTTGTAGTAACATGGAGAAGTAACTGTTAAAATGTTAAATGAAAAAAAGCATGAGACAAAACTGTATTGGGAACATCATGGTAAACTTAAAATATATCTTATTAGACTAGAAGGAAAATTAACAAAAAATATTATCAGTGGTTATCTCGGTAGAAGATTTTGGATATCTTACTCATTTCAGCAGAGGAAAAGAACGTTTTACTAGTCCTTCTAAGTATATGACTAACTTTACACTGAAAGGGAAACTACATTTTTAAAGAATATAGAGACAACCAGGCCAATTCTCTAATACTTTGTATCAGGGTTAGGGTTAGGTCTCATGCAAGGCATGGTAATTCTAGACAAAGAAAAGGTTCATTTTATAAGTACACGAAAACTCTAGTTTTCATGAATATTTACAGAAGTAAAACTACTGCAATCAGTCTCTTAGAATATATTTTGACTTTCACACTAGAAAACAATTATTGAAAACTATACAAATGAGGCATACCATCAAACCAGTCAATGGCTGCCTTCGCAGAAGGAGGATCATCAAATGACACAGTTGCCTCTCCTTTCGGCTTCCCTGTGTCTTTGTCTGTGTAAAGATTTATCATTGGTTTTCCAGTTTTCTTGTTTGTCTAAGGAAAAAACAAGTTGATGTTAGTATTTCAAGAACATGTAATAACTGTACCATTTAGATAATATTTATTTTTCAAAGTAATTCATATATCCATAATACAAAATAATATGCACCTAATACAAAAATTGAAGTTATCACCTAATATAAAATTGAAATCATCCACAGGTTTAGACAACAATAACTCTCCAAGCTAAAGTAAATGAAAATCAAGCTATAAAAAATGTTATACAGGAGATGCCTGCTGTGGTGATGCATGTAATCCCAGCACTCAGGAGGCTGAGGTAGGAGGACTGTTGCGAGTTTGAGACCAGCCTGGGCTACAAAGTGAGCTCAAGGTCAGCCTGAACTGCATAGTGAGACCTTGTCTCAAAAAGACAAAAAAAAAAAGTTATATAGGAGCTGGAGCTATAGCTCAGTAGCAGAACAAGCATTTGCCTATGCATGAGGCCCTAGGTTTGATCCCTAACACTGTCAAAGAAAGACAGAAAGCAAGGAAGAAGGTAGAAAATGGAGACAGAAAGGAAGCAGGGAGCATACAGTACATTACTTACTTCCATATAACTTAAACCCACAAATTAAATGTAGATAATGTTTCATGTAAATATACATACTTTGTAAATCATTTAAGTCAGGAAGGATGTTCAGAAGACAAGGGAAAAGTTTTACTTTATGAAACTGTGTGAATTGCTCCATATTTCAGATTTAAATAGTTTCCTTAAAAACTGCAACTCTCCAATAAGAAAAAAAAATGAGTAATTCCACATTAAAACAAGGACAAATGAGGCTGGGGATTTAGCTCAGCAGTGTAAGTGCCTGCCAGCAAGCCCAAGGTCCTGAGTTCCATCCCCCAGTACCAATAAACAAACAAACAAACAAACAAAGGACAAATTCTGGGCATGGTGGAGCACATCTGTAATCCCTATACTCAGAACGCTGAGGCAGGAGCATCTCCACAAATTCCAGGTCAGTCTAAACTACATAGTGAATAATATATACATAGCATAGCAAGATCCTGTCTCAAAGACAAATGATTTCATCAAGTGTTACTATCTACTTAACACTGCTCCAAAAACTGCTTTCTAGTTAAAGAGATAAAAATAATATGCTTAAAATCAACAGTGCATAGAACACTCAAGTGAATAATTGCAAAATAATGATTACATATTGGGCAGTACAGATATTAAACACCAAAAACAGTTGTTAGTAACAACTTGAGTTTGCACATTTATAGATTTCAGAATCTGTAATATTCTAACAATTTTCTTTTGGTATTTATTTATTTGAGGGTTTTTTTGAGACAGGGTTTTCCTATGTGGTTAAGGCTGGCCTTGAATTTGAGGCAATGTATCTGTTTCAGCCTCCCAAGTGCTGGTATTACAGGTGTGTGCCACCAAACCCAGTTGTTCTCTCAATCTTAAGAGTTAGGCAAAAACTATTTTTAGAGCTCCTAGGATTGAAGTTAAAGCAGAGGTAGGCTACAGAAAGATAAAACACAAGAAATAAAATCTTTATAAATTTAGCAGGTCTACAGATCTCCGTAAACATGAACATTAGAGGATTTTAAGAGGCAACCCTCATTGGAGTACATACACTTATGAAAAAATTATGTATCTTAACTAGAGAATGTTAATAATTAAGAAATTTTTAACACAGCCACACTTTTTACTCACCTTGATAATTCCTATTTGTTTAAAGAACTCTCCCACTTGATCTGTAGACACACCCTCCCCGAGTCCTTGCACAAAGATTGTGTTGTTATCTGAATTATCAGATTCTGAATCTAAGGGGGAAAAAATTATGGTTAATTTTACATTCTTTGGTTCTACTATATCCTGTTTAGTAGTCAAGAGTAAAAATTTATTGTTCAATATTCAACTGTTTCTAAGACCAAAATGAAAGAAAGACTAATCTAAAAAAATATATGTAAACATGCAGTGTTTAAAATAGTATGGTAGATCAATCCTTTTTTTTTTTTTTTTTTTTTGGTACCGGGGATCGAACTCACAACCTCATGCTTGCCAGGCAGGCACTTAAGCCACTGAGCTAAATCCCCGGCCCAGTAGATCAATTCTTACATCTAAACTTTAGGTAAAGTGCATCAAGTACACACTCTGAAATATAAATAGACCTACTGAAAGTTCAGATTTGAAACAGCACTACAGCTCATGAAGAGATGAAGAGTGAATTTAAAGTAGTGTTTCTTTTTTTCACAAACTTTTAATTTTCTATGAAAATTAACAGTTGTGGGGCTGGAGATATAGCTCAGCGTCATAAGTACCTGCCTGGCAAATGCAAGGTCGTGAATTCAATTCCTGGCATTAAAAAAAAAAGGCAAAAAAAAACCACACCAAACCAACACAAAACAAAACAAAACAAAACAAAACAAAAACCTGAAAGTTGTAATAAAGCTCTCTAGGACAAAATTCCCCCAAATCTGACATTCTGGACTTCCAAGCAAGCCAAGCAAAATTCAAAATTGCTGGTTTTACACTCAGTGCAATAAGCCTTGTATAGATCAGAGGGTAGGAGCACCTTGTACACACACCTTGCCTTACACGCACACTTTTGGATTAGTATAACAAAGTAAGAAAGATGTACAAAAATTCAGTTCATCAAGGGATAATTCAGAAATTGCCACCTATATAGAATACTTTGGCATCTTAACAAAACAAAAGTTCTGATTTCAATATATATTAAAAGTTTTTGGCTTAAATAGATTTTTTAACTTCTAAATCACAGCTTTCAAAAGTCTCCATGAATAAATCTGTAGCTCTGAATTTCATTTAAAAATAAAAGTTACATAAAATCATTGACTTCTACCCAGAGTAAGACAATTCTCTCACACATGAGCTCAGGTTTCCTAAGTTGCCTCAGCAGACTATCAATCCAACGTAGGATTTTCTTAAAGTTTTTTTCTTTCAGCTCCTCAATGATACCAATACTTTCATTAAATCTGACTTGCAATAATTTAAATAACTAAGGCTTATTAGCAGTAAAAACACAAGTGTTTCTTAAAAGAACAAAAAGTGGACCATGAGAAAACAAAAATAGCAATTTCCCCAGCAATCTTTCCCTTCAACACCCCTGAATTTCTCTTTTTGGCATTTGTTTAGAAATAAAGCTCTCTACCTTTAGGCAGTACTAACTGATTCTTCCAAACACATACTTTCCCCTTCAAAAAGTTGAAAACTAACATTTCTGTAACTGCAAAATTACAAACTACTATAAACCTTACCAGCATCTGGTCTGGGTCCATAATCCCTGTGACCTAAGGAAAAAGGAAAAAAAAAGCTATTTAAGGCAACTCATTTGAAATAATTTTTTTAAAAACAGTAATAACCAAGGCATGAAAACTCAAATACTTCCAAAGTCCTTGAAAGTCAACCATCACAGATTTATAAACTATGTAAATTAAATTTTATTGAAAGTTTTGAGAAATCAAGATGAATAAGAACAATTTCTTCCTTAAACTTGTCCAAGACGGCACCCACTACTTTGGCAGTATCACTTTCATTAAGCTCTGGTTGTGAAGGCTGATTGGAAAGCCCTAATAATTTAAAAACACACGTCAGCTACCTTTATTTTTTAAAAAAAATACTGTCAAAATCCAGTGAAGGTCTCATTTGTCACCACAGACTCTTTCATGCAAGTAACACTGTGTAGAAATCCATTGGACTAGTTTGAGATCAGCTCTGGCTTTAATATTTACTTTGTGATATATATATAGATATAATGTGTGTATATAAATATATGTAATTCTTTTAAAAAGCACACAACACACACCAGCCTCAACAGAGTAAGAAAGGGCTTAGACTGCGTCTGAGGGATATTGGTGGCTTTTAGATGTATATAGCATTTCCACTGAAACATTTTGGGATACTCAGCACTTACCACCAAAATTTTTGAAGCCACCGCGGTCACCACCACTGCAGAGGAAAAATTGAAGAAATGATTTCTTCCTTAAGTCTCTAATGTGCTGAGCCCTGGGCTCAATCTATACTTAACTGTCACAAGTAGAGCACTTAGGAATACAGTAGCACCACTAACTTTCCAGGTAATTCCATTTTCATAGATCTCAGAATGTTTTCATCTAAGTGTTTTCCCAAGGATCTACTTCTACAAGATGCCTTTTTAAGCTTACTAGATAACATGTCAAATATACTCTTATTTTAAAATCTTCCCAACCCCAAGCCAAAAGGACACTATTCAAACTGTGACTTAACGCTGGAGTCACAGCATGAAGAATGCTAAATTAGAACAAGTATGCTTTCCAAAGGAGTATTTTTAAAACATGACAAAAAGAAAAAAAAAAGACTACAAGAATACAAAGTAAGGTTGAGATTTTGATAGTAGAACAGAAGAGGTAAAAATTTCAGTACTAGGTTCTATTAAGATACCAAACTGTGGGTGTATGAGATGAATAAAAAAAGTGACATACAAATATACACAAAAGTGAGCCTGAATGAAAGTAGTCGTTGAATTTTAAATCATTCCAAAATCTGATAAAATGAGGACTAAAAAAGTATAACAAAATTGCCCTTTTCCTTCATACCACCTAATATATTAGAGATCTCTTCATATCACAGCTACTGAGGTTTGTGAGGCCAAATGCTCTGTATACCACGTGAGTAACATATGTCAGAGACAGAATACAATACACTCCAATACCACAACCATCCATAGGATGACTTTATTTGGCAAACTGCCACTGTCAGATAAGTCAGTTGCCAGAATACACACAGCTTTATGAAAGAAATCTATAAAGTTCTAATAAAGAATTTAAACTCATCCAACAAAAGCTTATTTTTCAAGACTGAAGTACGTGATCTTCTCAAGGTTCATCTGCTGATACAGAAATAAGTTTTCAGATGGTAATATGTACTTTCTACTGTAACACAAGAAGTTAACCCAACCTACTAATCTCTCTCTCACCACTTCACCTCTGCTTTAGTGATTACTCTACTCTTTGGAAGGCTTTTCTGAACCACCTGAAGAAAAATCATTGACTAAGTAAGAAAGCATTCTTCCTTTAAAATAAAGTCCACCAAAAAAAGTATACACACTTCAATGGTTCGCTCTACTAATAAATGTCTGGAAGCTAATGGCCACCACTTTGAGCATCTCTTACAACGGTAAAGGCCAAAGGTGACTTTATTAAATCTCATGATGTCAATATATTTAATATTAAAATATTTATACAAGCTTTTCTTTTCCCATCATATACATTTTTTGGCAACCTCTATATTCTATTTCCTTGAATAAAAATCAATTTATTCAATTTATTTATTCAATTCAATCAATTTAGGTAGAGACATAAGCATTTTGCTTTGCTTTAACTGTTTATATGATTTCCATGATAACTTTTTAAGCAGGTAAGGAAGACTATTTCAAGGTTACATAAATAATACTAAACCCAGACTTTCACATACAGTACATAGTTTTAAATATATGACTGCACTGAAGTAGTGAGAGATATATAGACAATACTTAAACCTTTTCTACCCTTATAAATGACATATACATATATCACAGCTAACTCTTTAAGAAAGAGAAACCAGGTTGGGCATGGTGGTGCATGCTGTAATTCCAGCACTAGGAAGGCTGAGGCAGGATTCCAGTGAGTTCAGGGCCAGACTGGTACTACATATTAAGTGTAAGGTCAGACTGAACCTTATAGCAAAAACCCTATCTCAATTATACGAAAGGAAAAAAGAGAGAGAGAAAGGGGAAACAGTCAGATTCTCAAGATTAAATTGCTGAAAATCTTATTAAAGACTGATACATTGCATGTTTCTTCAACCATGAGCCTTAAAACTCCAAAAAGTGATGAGATAAGATCCAGTGAAAATATTAAGCCCATATTCTTACGTCAGGAGGATAAATGTCCTCAAAATAAAGTACACTTTTAAAGTAAGAAAATGGAAGTCATACATTCACAACAAACAAGTGCTGGAAATGGTACCTAAAAACTACTTTCCTGTCATCTAAACAGAGTACCAACTTGTTTATCACAGTAGAAGATATGCAATTCCATATTTTAAAAAGTTGGTGGTGCACCCTGCAATCCCAACACTGGGGGGGCGGGCCAAGGCAAGAGGACTGCTAGAAGTTCAAGGGTAGCCTGAACTACGTAACAAGGCCCTGTCTTCTGAAAAAAACACAAAATAAAACTAAAAACCTAGTTCCTACTATTTTCACTATGACCAATAACTTTGAAACATTAAAAAAAGAAGCCCGTCTCAAAAAACAGGAATCTATAAAACTAGTAAGTTTGAGTATGTTTATAATTTCCTATTCTTCCATATAAATGACATTTTTAATTGTCATCATCCTCTGAAAATAAAAGCAGCTTAAATTTTCAAGGCAATGACTGTAACTATGGAAATACCACAGTGCAGTGGTGGTGAACCTATGGCACACTGTTACTTTTCTTTTATGGCAAAAGGTATGGTATAACTTGTGGTAAGTAAGGTATAAGTTGTTTTTTCTAAATTAAAACCTCAGTAATTCAGGTTTAATCACAGTGCTGGCACTTTGCAGTAAGTAAGTGGGTTTTGGGTTGCAGTTTGGACACTCACTTCTAAAAGGTTCATCATCACTGTATAGTACATTACAAAAAGAATTAGTCATTAAACTAAGAGACTTAAAGAATAGTCTTAGTTAGCACTAATGAACCATGAAATTTTCAGTCAGTAAAATTCTCCCTTGGGTTTAGTTTCCTCTTTTACAAACTAACGTCTACATTCTTACTACTCAAGAGGTAAGCACAAGCACAGCAGCATAAGCACAGCCTAGGAACATCTCAAAAAAGCAAGATCTCATCCTCCACTCAGACTTAATAAATAAGAATCTACATTTTAGTAAGCTAAGTAAATCTTAACTAATTTTTAAGTTATTCATATGCACATTAATGTCTGAGACACATTGCTCCAGGTGATCTGTAATTTTACATTAAGATGTTTCAATCATTTTCTTTCTCCTTATTAGGAAATTCTTTATTAGTTACACTACTCTCCACATGAGGAAACTTATTAAATACAGTAAATAAAATTCAAATAGTACCACTATTAAATGACAAAAGATATGCCTGCTAAGAGTTTTTTTTTTCAAATCTAAAAATTACAAGTCCTTTACCACATACAACTGAGGCCTTACTAGCACATTAAGACACAAGGGTACTTCAACAAGTGAGTTAACATGTTGCCACAACAAATTAGTTTTCCATCCCAGAAACAGCTGCAACATACATACATCAAGAATTCTTGAAAGACATTTTTAATGAAGTAGTAATGATATTTAACAGATACATAAGACAGTCAACTTTAAGATAGTTTATAAAAGATAGTTTTTTGTATTAAAAAAAACCCTAGCTGCACACTTTATGACTCATGGAGATGGTTCCCCTCAAAATCAAAACCATAGTAAGTCTACCCTAGGGTAGACTCTGGGGGTTTCCTCATTATTAAAGCACTACATATCCAGAAAAGAAAAATTTCAATTTCAACTGCTTGCCAAGAAAGAAAACATTCATTGACAAAATCTCTGTATACAACATTTAATTAAAAAAAAAAAAATCTAGCCAGGCATGGTAGTGTGCATCTGTAATCATAGCTCTGGGGAAGACTGCCATGAAGTCAAAGCCAGCCTGGGCTACAAAGTGGGTTCAAGGCCAGCCAGCCTACACAGCAAGACTCTGTCTCAAAAAAAACCCCATATCAATCAATCAATGAAAGCACTGAAATGAAATCAGTGAAAGCACTAAAACTGCCAAGAAGTAGAAGGACAATGCAGGAATTTTTTATTACTAGAAAATGTTAAAAGAGAACAAAAAAGGGGGCTTAACTAAAAACTGAAAAAGATTAATTTAAAAACTGGTACCATGCTTGAGTTTTGATACTACAAATTATAGAATACAATATTTTAAGAGTCCGAGGAAAAGATCAACATGAACACTAAATGTAAATGACTCAATAAATTTAAAAATCATTCTCAATAATAGCTGTGTTTACACTTTATTTCCTCCTATGTTGTATGTGAATGGTAAAAAGGCTTTCTGGATTTATCATTTATCAACATTTTAGGAAGCCAAGTACTGTTCACTATAGTACCCACTAACTTCATGTAGTACTGAGTACCTGAGTATGTAGCTAGTAGTACAAAATGAGATGTGCACTAACTGTAAATATAAAATGGATTTCTAAGCTCTAATATACATTTTTAAAAAAGGAATGTGCACTATCTCATCCAAGGAATTTTTTTTATGAGGTATTGAGAAGGCTAGGCAAGCACTTAGATAACATCTCACTCACTCAGTTCCCCAAGGTTGCTTCAAACTTATGATCCTCCTGCCCCAGTCTCCCAAGTAGCTGGGATTACAGGCATGCAATACAACATCTGGCTTTCATTAAGAATTTTCTATACTGATTACATGAAATTCTAATTTAGATTTATTTTAGGTGTTTAACTTCACCTATTTGGTTTTATCTGTGTATGTATGGTAATGTGGATTGAACCCAGGGCCTAGTACATGCTATGCAAAAACTGTACCACTGAGTTATATATGCCCAAACCTCCATTTTCTTAAGTGTGGCTATTAGAAGATTTTAAATTAATACACATCTTCTGTTTTGACCCATGTTGCATTTCTACTGGCTAGTACCATTTGTTTTAGACTGTCACCAAAACATACATTTTTTGCTTGTTTTAGTTTTTTGAAACAGGGTCGCAAGTTCAGGCCAGCCTCACTATGAACTATTTTGTCCAGACCAGCCTTGAACTCTCAGCAATCCTCCTGTCTCAGCCTCCTGCGTGCTGGGATTATAGGAATGTGCCATCATGTCCAACCCATATAGTTTTTTAGTATCAGCTGAATTTATTTCAAGAAGCTTTATTACTAAGCTCCAAGACACATTACAGTGTTAACTACAGAAATGTAGGAGCAAATTAATCACTTTTAAGAAGAACAAGACACTTCACTATAAAAGCCTTAAGGACATAATAATAAATAACAACTATTTAAGGGCTGGGAATTTAGCTCAGCAGCATAAGCGCTTGCCTTGCAAGTACGCTGTTGTGAATTGATCCCCCGTACCAATTAAAAAAAAAAAACTAAAAAGTTCTGGCAATTTTACAAAGCAGTAATCACAATGCTACAATTAAAAAACACTGACAGAATTTATGGTCTTAGCGTCTAGTCCACTAAGAGGTGAATTTCAATTACAGACAATAATAAGATACTCAATTTTCTTTGCTACAATAGCTTTTTCAAAGAAATAGAATAGGAGCCGGATATGGCTGCACATGCTTGTAATTCCAACACTCAGGAGACTGAGGCAGGAGGACTGCTGTGCATTCAAGCCATCCTGGGATATATACTGAGTTTAAGATCAGCTGCAACTATACAATGAGGTTTTGTCTTTAAAACAAAACAAAACAAAAAATCAAAGAAATGTATTACGCTTCCAATAGTACCTGTATTTTCATATCTTTCTCTTCCTTTTTGTCTGAATTCTTCCACCACCAAGCAATCACAGAATTTAAGTCTAAGAATGTCTTATACCCTTTACCACACATCTGACTCTTACCTATATTCCTACTTCTTTAAATATAAATCCAACTAATGCCAGCTAATCTTCAAAACAGCCCCCAAAAGAACATTTTCAACATGCTATTAAGATGATTAACATCACAAATGGCAGTGTTGATGAAGACTAATGAAAAATGTTTGGTGTTATTTTTGGTGTTTTTAATGCAAAACCAAATGTAAAAAAAAATCCTGAAACTTGGTATTAATACTCAAATTCAAAATACTTTACCCCAATAAATAACTGAAAAGCACATTTTAAAATGTCATGACATCTGAAAAAAATATCAACTTTCAATTTCAGACCTGTATCCAAGTTTCAGTGGAACACAGTAATTTTCAGTTATCTGCATATTATTTATGGTCATTCTGGTGCTCCAAGACAGGGTAGAAGAGTTGCAACAAAAATCATGTGGTCTCAAAGTATAAACATTCACTACCTGACTTTTCACAGCAAGTGTGCCAACCTGATATAAGAGAATAACCATTTTCCATATAGACTTCTAAAAAGGGGCTTTTGTGAACATTTCATTTACTGGGGAAAGAGTGAGAGGGGCAAGACTGCAGAGCCCCTACCCAAATTTTACTTCCAATTGATCCAGATCAACATCATTTGACCACATATATACTGGGCTTCTGCCCAAGACTTTTTTATGAAGGACTTTAAGGGTTAAAAATCAGGGTTTAAGGGTTGAAAAACTGAAAAATCTTAGTTCATAATGGGTATGTGGGCCACAAATTTACTAAAATACATTGCCAAGAAGGTTATACTGCTTAAAAATTGAACTCCTAGGTTGGGAGTTCCTTATCAGAAACGTGATTCAAGGTCTTCTCAATCCTCTAGTTATAAGACAAGTTCTCATTCACTAACGTTTATTTATAAAGACTTCTCCTTATTGCCTATTCCTCCTAAAAAGTGGGATTCCACTATTCTCAGTCAGACACTATCAATTTAATAGATACACTATTGAGTTAACTTCTTTATGAAGAAAATTAAACCTATGATGTACTACAAAACACAAGGCATTCCAAGGTAACCAATTATTTAAAACACAACAACTGGAAAATTAAATATATCTGTTGGTTATCTTGTTTTGGAATTGTCTTAGGAGGGAAGCTAATTGGTAAGAAAGTAAGTGCCATGTCACTTTACATTATTCATTTATAGGTACACTGAGAGCAGACCACTATCTTTAATAAAGAACAGGCTTATGATATATTTTTTACATTGGTAAAATACCAATCAAGATGCGCTATACAGTAAATACAAGTCAGTGAAAAAAATAAGTCTGCCTATACTGGTTTTGTTTCTTAGGTTACCTCACAGGATACTCAATACCTATGGAGCTTAACAGTGAACTGATGTATTATTAAGTACAAATAACAGGTGACTGAAAGCTTCAATTTCCAATGAAAATAAATCTTTAAACCTGTGTATTTTACAAATGAATTTGTAATCAGCAAGTCTCACTGAGAATAGGTGTCAATTACTTTTTTTTTTTTGTGCCAGGGATAGAACTCACAACCTTGTGCTTGCCAGGCAGGTGTTTACACCACTGAGCTAAATCCCCAGCACGTCGATTACTTTTTCATTCTTGTTTAGGGCCAAAATGATTATCTTACAGATATATTTAAAAGTAATTTTAAATCTAGCTTTTGAAACATGCTGTAAGGAAGGAAAACAGAAAAAAAGAAACACTACAAACTAACAATAGTAGCAATGGGGAAAAAAGGATAAATTTTAAAAATCATTCTTTTATCACAACTTACTCCAAGTAAAATACAGAATGGCATGCAATGTTACACTAATTGTTTAAATAATTATTTACTCAAGAAAGAAGACAAAATGTTTAATTACATTAACTCTTTCTCTTATTTGCCAATCCCACCTTTCTACTCTGCCATTCCTAATATATATATTTTAAAAAGCATACTCTTAGCCTTTCTCTGCCCAAAGAAATTCAAGATTAAGGAACAGCCTCTCTGATTTCCAAATCTGGAGTTAACTTACCTTTTATTTTTTATATAAAACACTCCGATTTTCCAGAGTCATCTTTTAAAGGACTCTAGCTTCTAGGTCTGGTAAGAAAAATCTAGTCAAGTGGTTTAACCACAACTGTAGCAAAAGTACTTTTCTTTACTATGGTTTAACGTATATCATGTAAAACTGTTCACATACCCTATTCTAATTCATGAGATCTTAGGACTGAAAATAAATTTTAAATTTCTGTCCTCTTTTCTACAATAGAAATCCTAAAAGTATCTATCTTACTTAAAAGCCAGAATTAAACCAGCAAAGTAACACATACACACACACACACCAAAAAAAACAAAAACAAAAAAATAAAAGAAACACAGAGAAATAGAAGAAAGGTAGGTACCTATATCTACTTACCTTGATCCTGTCATAGGACCTCTTCCATCCTTGTCATATCCCCCACGCCCTCTACCTCCTCCCTGTGACCCGCCATATCCTCTATTATCTTCTCCATACCTACTCACATCACGACGGTCATCTATAAAAAGGAAAATATACATACCTAAATGAATATTAGCATTTCTGAAAAGTGATTCACATAATATAACCTTAAAGGGCACTTTAGTTCATACATTACACCCTTTGGAAAAACACCTATATGCATAGCCAAATGCAAATTATAAAACCATCAGGAATTAAATGTTTGAGAACTACATTTGTGTCAAATTCCATACTGCTAGAAAATCAGATGACAAAATGGTAATATGGGCTAATGAGTTAAAATATAACCTAATAACTTACATTAAAAAAAAGTGTATCCTAGTTTTGAAAATTACTTTCTTTGCCTCGAAAGCATTTAAATATAAACTAAGCATACATAAAATATATAATCAGGAGAAGGGTGTGGTGTGTATGACTGTAACTTTAGCACACTAGGAGACTGAGGCAGGAAGACTGCAAGTTCAAGCCAGGCATGGGCAACTTAGTGATTCAAGAAGACTGTCTCAACATGCAAAATCTTTTCAAAGGGCTAGGGACATAGCTAAGTCAGTATGATGGCTCTAGCTTCAACCAGTACTACAAAAAACCCCACAAAAACCAAAACTGGATTTTCGAACAGAGAAAATACCAAACAAATAAGCTTCCATATTCATTCATTCTCAATTATTGAACAAGGCATACACTGCTTGAGTGTGGTAGAGTATGTGGCTAGCACATATAAGGCCACTGGTTCAATCCTCAGTAGTAGGGGCAAAAACTGCAAACACTTACTGAGGACTTACTATGAATCGAGATATAACTAAATAGATGACTTAGGACCTTTGTCTTTAAATCATTTACTTTCATGAAGCACACAAATCCTAAGTATCAGTGGTGTATACCGAGTGCTACGGGACAACAAAGGAAATAATGATTGAGCCTTCTTAGGTCAAGTCAGCGAAGGCAAATACTGTATAGGATAATTTCCCCAATTCAAGTACACCCCCATCACCAGAAGAACTGGCAGCAACAGTAGTATCACGTGATCAGAGTTCACCGAGACACCAAAGAAAATGCACGTGACCAGTCATCAAAAAGTACAACCACTAGGAGTCTCCAAGAGGTTAAAAAAGAAAAATCTAGTAACAGCTTTCATGGCCCTGAGAAAAGAATTATGCTCAAGGTCACCCCAAAGTTTTACAAATATAAAATCCTCTGTAGGTCTTTTAATCCAAACACAATATTAAAACAATTCTGTAAAGAAAAATAATACAAGTCATTGTATCTTACCTTGTGTATGGTGACTGTAGTTTTCCCTTTGTGAATGATAGGACTGCTGGTTTTGATTATAGGAATCATGCTGCGGATTATAATTTGATTGCTCATCATACGAGCCTTGATGATCATAGCCTGACTGCTGGTCATATGAATCTTGCTGACTATAGTTTGATTGGTCATATGAAGGTGCTCTTCCACTTTGGCTAAAGAGAAATCAAGAACTTGAGAGACTTTGTAGGAAGATATGTTTAGCAAGCTGACTTAGACTGGCATCAAAGGCCTGAAAAGCTAGAATTCACACAAATCCAATAGTACTTTCTCATGGTAATTATTTGGTTCTTTTATGTACAGTCTCCATGAATGAAATGGCCTTTAAAAGACAATTCACAATCACTGAAGAGTCAAAAAAAAAAAGTGTCACATTATGCAAAAAACCACATGTACATTTGAAAAATAATAAAGAAGCAATTATGATTTTTATCATCTCCTTTAAAAAAAAGTAAAAGATGCAGCAAAGAACAATGTCTGATTCTTTAACATGCCACATGTGATTTTTTTATACTGAAAGGTTTTGTCACTTCATTTTAATAGTATCATCCCTTTAAGTATTTTTACAATTATTCTCTTAAATTTAAAGAACCTACAGTACATTATTCTAAATCTTCAATAGTAAATTTTAGAAAATACATGATTTATATTTTAAATCTGGCAATAAAAGTTTGCTTTGATGTCATTGTTTATCTGAAAAGAAATCTATCCTGGGGATTTAGCTCAGCGGTATAAATCCCTGCCTGGTCATGAGTTCAATCCCTGGTACCAAAAAAAAAAAAAAAAAAAAAAACCAAACCCCAAGAAGTCTATTAAATAGTTAAATGACTTTCTTATTCCTGTCAATCACAAGGAAAATTCTCACTAGGCACAGTGGTATGCCTTGCAGTCCCAGTTAATCAGTCAGCTGAGAGAAGATCATCTGAGCCTGGAGGTTCAAGGCAGTCAGAGGAACACACTAAGACCGCCTCAAAAAAGGAAAATTTCAAGTACATATGGAATAATAGGACGGTATTAATTAGCTGCTCTCAGGGTAGAAATGTTAAAAGCCAACATTTAACTGACTTTCAGTTCCAACAGGTTTACTTGAAAAACAAAGTGAAAGGGTCTCAGTATCAAGCATGATGGCAAACCAGCAATTGTCTCAGCTGCTCAGAAGACTAAAGCAGGAAGCTAACAAGTTCAAGGCCAGCCTGAGCAACTTAGCAAAACCCTGCCCCTAAGCAGAATTTTAAACAGGGATGAGGATGTGGCTTGGTAGCAGACCACTTGCCTAGAATGTGAGAGGAGAGGCTATAGTCAATCCTCAATACCATCAAAAATAAATAAATAAACAAGTAGGTCTTGAAGAGTTATTCTTTTCAATACAGCATGACTTATGGATATTATCCTCTACATTTGTACTCTACTATTCAAAGCATTCCCATATTTAAGGCTGATCCTTTCCCCAATGCTTTTAATTAGTATTTATTTAGGATAATTTTCTTCACTGCAAATAGAAAACACAAGAGACTTCGGTTTCTGCCATATTTTTTAACAGTATTAACAGGCTATATAATCCAAACTTCCCTTTATTTCTGCAAAATGGGGATAACTACTAACACCATCTCAGTGTTATTCGAGGACTTTCACTAAGTGTATACTAAAAAGATGCTATTAATAATTAATAAATACAGGTTCTTCAAAGTAGAAATTTCGAAAAGCTTTGTAAAACCTACTACTTCACTAGCAAATTTTACCTATCTATATTATCAAACAAAATGTATTCTAGGACAGTGGTGGTGAATCTTTTAGAGAGGAGTATCCAAACTGAAACCTAAAACCCATTTATTTATCACAAAGTGCCAACAATGCAATTAATCCTGATTACAGTAAGTCCTAGACTTACAAACATTCGAGTTGTGAATTTTCACAGATATGAACAAATCCTGCATTTTGTTTTTTTATGCTTTACATTGTATATCTGTGTTGAAGGTATACGAGGCTCATTCTGTTGGACTTAAAAGAATTTAGTCCAACTTACACTCTCCCAGAATTGAACTCATTCCTAAATCAGGGACTTACCATACTGAGGTTTTACTTTAGAAAAAACAACACATAAATATTTTTTGTCTTAAAAGAAAAACAAGTAACATTCATGCCATAGGTTTGCTACCACTAATCTATAGTATCTGATACACATGGATGACTTTAGCCTTTTTCCTAGTATGAAAATGTACACACTAAAATGGCTCAAAAATAAAAGTAGAGGCTGAGGATATAGCTCAGTGGTAGAGTGCTTGTCTATCGTGCACTATAAAAAACTAAAAATGGAAAAGTTAGGCACAAAAAATTTAAACCTAGGATTCTGAGGATTAAGTCTACTTATTTCCACTGCCCAACACAATCTCAGCGCTCTTATTGCTTCCTTACCCTCCTGATGATTCCGTGTGCTGTTGTCCCTGGTTATTATACGATTGCTGGCCATATGAGCTCTGCTTTTGATTCTCATAACCACCGTAGGACTGTGAATAACCTAAATATTAGATAGGTATACTATTTAGTGAAGGTTCTAATTTCAGAATCTCTAAAATAGCAAATTTAACAAGCCAGTCCAACCTGATTGGCTTTGTCCATAACTGGAGTAACTGCCATAGTTCTGTCCATATGAAGAATCAGATGTTTGTCCATAGCCAGCATAGCTCTGAAATTTAGGTAAATATTCAAGTTTCATCACCTACTTATAATAAAAATACTGAAGAAGACAATTTTTTTCAACCTACTTGTGGTGCTTGTCCATAGCCTTGGTTGCTTTGATTTCCATAGGAAGAATAACTGTAAAACATAAATGAATAATATTTCAAAGAAATGTGCTTAAAGAAATTTAAAAGCTTAAAGGAAGAATCTTGTCTTCATTTTCAATCTTCTAAGACACAATCTTTTCTGAGAACTGTCAATCTACCTGTTTCTTAGGATCTAAACTAAAATGATCAAAAACTACATTAAAAAGTCACTCCCAGATCTTATGCATGTTGAGCAAGTACCAAGTTTTACTTTAACAAATTCTCACAAATAAAACTTTACCAGAGCTAGAAAATCTCAAGAGAATTATGCTTTTCACTATGTATTAAGAAAGTTCCTTAGCTGGGGAGTTAGCTCAATGGCTTAAGCGCCTGCTTGGCAAGTAGAAGGCTGTGAGTTCGAACCCCAGTACAAAAACAAAACAAAACAACAAGAAAGTTCCTTAATTGTTAAAAATACATTTCACTGAATATTTGTCAGATGCCTACTGGAAAGTTAACCCAATTTTTTTGGTGTTGTTAACTCTTCATGAGAATAAAGAAGGTCAAATAAAAAATATCAGAGGTAAGCACTGATGAACCTAATTCTAACAGAAGATTCTTATTTATTCTAACCTATACAAATCTGAATTTTTCCAATATTTAAATCATGTACTGCTAAACAACGTTTGGAGGTTTTTTGTTATTTTTTTAACAATGTTTTGTTTTGTTTTTCCCCTAAGAACTATATGGCAAGACCCACAATTTAAAAAAAATTTTTTTCTTTGAGACAGGGTCTTGCTTTGTAGTGTATGCTAATTCTGAAGTCACTATATAGCCAGGCTGGGTTCAAACTCAAGGCAATGCCTCTGCCTTAGCATTCCAAGTGCTGGACTACAGGCGTGTGCCACCATGCTCAGCTCACAATAAATATTAGAAGCAAAAACATAACTTTTAACTCTTCAGCTGCATTCTGACAAATTAATTTCTTCCTACCATTTGCCTTAGTTAAAAGTTTTTAACTTCCTAGAAAAGGCAGTATGGCACTGAAAGTCCAGTTTAAATGACTCAGTAATTAGAAGCATGTGTATCTCTGTGGTACTGTCACAGAAATTATACTATATTTTCAGTATTCTAGCAAAGCCTGGCAAGAACTCGATAAATATTTGTTCACTAAGTGAATAAATATACCTTTCTATATCTAAAGTCTATTTAATTTTATAGCACAGAAGCTCTAGGAAGTTAGAAACAAACTTTGTGGGGGTTTTCTTTTGTTTTATTTTTGCATTACTAAAGATTGAAACCAGGGCCTTGTGCATGGTAGGCAAGCACTCCACCACAGAGCCACATCCTGCACCCTAGATACAAACTTTCTCCATACATACTGTGATTTTCAAATACCCCAATGAAAACAAAACATTTGCACTATGTATTAAGAAAATTTCTTAATTGTTAAAAATACATTTCATTGAATATTTGTCAGATGCCTACTGGAAAGTTAACCCTATCTTTTTGTTGTTACTAACTCTTCATGAGAATAAAGAAAGTCAAATTCATTTAGTTTTTAAGAAGCTTAAAATTTGATGTCCAAGATATTTGACATGCTATTCTGAGTTTCTCGCATTGGGCTGCAAACTATTTAGTGGAAAAGTTAAAAGCTGTACTTCTGGTAAGCAGGAGACACCTATCACATGTACACATTCACATAAAAATAAAGTTTTATTATGAACATGTTAAGGACTCTGAAAATCTGCTAAAAAAAAAAACCTTAGCATATTATATACCAACAAAAAAACAAAATGCTTTTCCTAAGAACTTACTGTATCCCCTTAAAAATGATCTAAGAAATTTCCCAAGAAAATATAATCTTTACAATACCTAAGAGATTCTTTTACTCTAGGAATATCTAAACACATTGATGCAAACAGACTTTTGAGAAAAGAAATGTTTCATAGCTTCTATGTATTATACAGGCCCATTGTCTTCCTCTGTGACAAGCTAAAATTTAATTAAGACACCCAGATAGCAAGACTCAAGAGAGAAGTCTGACTACATTCATCTTTTTTTTCTGTTTCAGCCTTTGATTATTTTTAAAAATGTATGTATACTTTACCTTTGCTGCTCACCCCCAGACTGACCGTAACTTCCAGAATCTAAAATACATAAAAAGAATTTTAAATCTTATTTAAAATTATGCTTTCCCCAAGACTGACTTTAACTAAGAGAGATGATTGTACAGGCAGAAATCTATACCAACAGCATTTGCTTTTTACAGTAACTACATCTTTAAAAACCACTGCTCTACAAATGTGTAGTAATGATCATATAAACCAAATAAACAAATGTGAAGCAATCAGTGAAAATGTATCCCTTAAAAAAAAACTGGTAGTCACTCACAATGGCACACGCCTGTAAGAGACTGAGACACAAGGATCACAAATTCAAACTCAGCCTGAACAACTTAGCAAGATTCTGTCTCAAAATAAGAAATAAAAAGAAGGGTATACACATAGCTCACTGCAAAAGCCCTGGGTTCAATTCCCAGTAATGCAAAAACAAAAACAAAACAACACTTCACTGTACTAGCTATTTGGGACGCTGAAGCAAGAGGATCGCAAGCTCCAGGACAGCCTTCGGGAATTTAGCTAGACTCTGGCTCAAAATAAAACAAAAAGAAACAGCTTACAGTGTAACTTACTAGTACAGCACCAAAGAGTTCAATCCCCAGTACAAGGAAAATTTTTAAATAAAAAACCCGAAAGCTCAAGATACACGCATATACATTCACATGTGCACATGGACCTTTATATACAAAAAGGCACCTGTTAAAACTCATTACGTCCAAAAAACGGAAAGATACACACTTTGCCAAGATAAATCCCCAGGATTATATTTACTTACATATTCTTACAAACCCCATATATACCACTGTTTCTCTATTCTTTATCAAACTGCTGTGGTTGTCAGCACCAACACAAAATTTTCTTAAGACTTGCTAAAAAGATGCTCAGTTAACTCTGATTTTACCAAGCTTTCAAAAATTCAACCAACTGATACACCAGTTCATTGGTAAACCAACTCATTGGTAACTGCTGCTAGCCTGCATTTTAGCAATAAAAAAACTACTGACAAAGCTTGTTATTACATGAATTAACATATCAAAAAATAAAAGGCCAGGGATTCAGCTGAGAGGCCTAAGTGCCTGCCTGGCAGGCATGAGGTCCTGTGAGTTCCAGTCCCCATACAAAAAAAAAAAAAGTGAACTATAAGGTTCTTTTAATATTTTAAAATGTCAGTGATATTAAAAATTGTTGAAAAGGCCCTACTTCCTTTAGGTCTCTACTCAATCAAATAAATGACCTGAGTCATTTGTGATGAACAAGATCAATTTTATATGAAATAATGTACTCCTGCAACTGCAAATGGCTCTGTATCTCACACAGCCAACCAGTAGCCCAACCACACCCAATTTTAAAAAAAACTTTAATTGTTAAACGGCTCTGAAAAGCCTGCCCAAAATCAAATGAAACTTTTTTAATTAATATAAAGCTACCACATGGAAACACTACCACTGGTTGCCAAGCTGGATGACATGAAATTAGCCACTTTCCACAGTAAAGATCTCCAATCTGACTGAAAAGGACTTGGGGCGGGGCGTGCACTACCAGGGCTTGAATCCAAGGGTCTCCCACATACTGAAACAGATTAAATGAAATCGTGACAAACTATTTCCATGGATATGAAGGGTATTAAGACTATCAGAACTGAAAAAGAAAAAATACCTACTCACTGCTATGCCCACAATAACAAAATGACTGGAGCTGGCTAACAAAACTAAGAAAAGGACAGAGAATCCAACTAGATCATAAAGAGAATAGATGTGTCTATTAAATGACAAAGAAAATTAATTTCACAAAGGGTTATGAGGGAAAATAAGTATGAGTAAAATTTAAGACACTTGAGGATGCATGAAGCTTCAGGTTAAACTGTATTCCAAGGCAGGATATGCATTCTCCCAGTGACAGTGGAGTCTAGGACCCTCGTGTCTTTTAGTTCAGACAAAACCACAAAGCACCCAAGTCATATAACCCAGTCTCAAACCTAGTAAACGTTAAGATCCTTAACCTCATCCCAGTTCCTTCAGTCAGTAAATCTGTATGTTTTTAAACCTGTATATCATCTGAGAAGTATGCATTCATCTCAGATGCCCATTTTTGTATTGAGTCTTTAAATTTGAGAAGTCTGATTTTTTTGAGTTCTATGTTCCCTTTGTTTAGTCAGTAAAGCTAAATTCTTTAACTAGCTGACTTTAAAGCTCAAAATAAAATATACCAGTAAATCTGGGCCTCCTATAAATACTTCAGTGATAAAATGCAGATGTTTGATATTCAGAAGGAAAATCAGTATATAAATGTTCTTTATCTCAAACAACTGTTAAGATTACTTGACACAACCAGGCACAGTGGTATAGGCCTGTAATCCTAGCTGCTAGAAAACTGAGATAGGAGTATGGAAAGTTTAAGACCACCCTGGCAACTTAGCAAGACTTTTAAAATACCAAATTAGAAAAAAGGCCAGTGCTTGCCTAACACATGTAAGATCAGGAGTTCTATCTCCAATACCAGCCACTGGACATTCAAGCCTGTGTTTGGACATGTGAATTATTGAGAAGTGCTTTTAAATTTCCAAGTGTATCAAGTTTACTTTTTTCCTAACACTATTCCACCTAAGCCAGAAAATATATTTTACAGAAAATGCTTAGTATGTTAGGACTTGCTGTTTTTTCTCTTTGAAGCACATTCCCTATATAGATGCTTGAAAAGACATAGTTTCTAAATTTTGAATAGTGTCGATAAAATTATTACTCAGATTTTACCAGTGTTTTTGTTGTTTGGGGTCATGGTTTGTTTTAGTAATACTGTGGGTTGAATCCAAGGCCTTTGCACCAAGCTACATCCCCATCTGTTTTTATGTTGACACGCTATCTTGCTAAATTGCTAGATACAAATTTGTAATCCTCCTGCCTCAGCCTCCTAGAGTATAGGGATTTAAGGAGTGATTAGTTCTGTTTGTCTGATCTATTAAGTGTACAAAGGTAGGTTTTTGAAAACTTCCCACCTGACTACAGGCTTGCTGATTTATTGTAATCAGTTCTTTTTTGTATTCTATTTCTCCTTTGAGTCATGTAGAACTCCACATACTCCTGGTGAATTTCCTTTTAATATTACAAGATGGCTATTACTCACTATATAATCACCTTTAGGGTGGTATCTGGCTGGTTTATCACCCATGTTACTTTCAACATCTATTTTTAAATTGGAATTTCTATTTCCAATAGAATTTTCTTTTTCCTTTTAACGCTTTTCCTTTTAGGTTTTTTTTTCCCCTACTGCTTTATAGTCAAATTCAATTTTTGTTACTGCTTGATTTTTTCACGACTTAAGTCAATTTTTAACATGCCTCCCTGAGAAAGTTCAAATTAAAGTTCAACTTCCAATAAAACATACTGACCTTAAAATACCCTATTTCCAAACACAAGCTTCACCTATTTTGCTTCCACTTTTTAAACTCTAAATGTATTCACTGTTTATGTTCAGTGTTATATAGACAATACTCCTTTTTTATTTACCATGTTTCTTTTACATTGGTTTTGTAAAAACTCCCCTTCTGGGTTTTTTTCTCCTCTATTGCTAAAGATCAAAGCCAAGGCTTTGCAAGTACTATGCAATTGCTATAAAACTGAGCTACAACTCTCCAGCCCTGGATTTAATCTTTATTATTTCGGCAAAGACCTCAAAATTGTACTCAGTTTCTAAAGTACCTATCAAAACTATAGTTTGTTTGGATAGAAAATTTGGTGCCAATGTTATTTTCCTCTAAACTCTAAGGATCCTTTCTACTCTCAAAATTTACTAACCTTAGCCTGGTAACAATTATCAAAGGTTACCAATCTTACGATTTGTTTCCTGATACATTATTGGTATTTTTAATATGCAGTTTTCCATGAATTTATCTAGATATGATTTTTTATGTTCCATGTTTTGTGATAAGGGGTTGGCTTAAAATGTTCACCTACTTTGAAAAAAACCTGTTTTTTTAAGCTATTCTTTCCCCATTTTATCCTTTTTAATCATATTAAACAAGACTTCTCAATTTCCCATATTTCTTAATGTTTCATTTATTTTCATCTTCTAAACTGAATTCTAGCAAATCACATCAATCGTATCCATTATTTCTTCTGCTACTCAACTTTTCTACTTTTCCCAATTCTTTTTCAAATCTATGTGGCCTTTTTCTGTATTTTGGTTTTAAGATTAGATTTTTAATAATCACACATTTTTAGATTATAACTGTATCAGGACTTGAGTCATTCGTCATTTACTCATTCTGAAGAAGTGTTCCATCATGTCTCATAATTTCTTACTGTTAGGATTGAATTTACTGCATTGAAAATGCTGGGCAAGTGTTCTACCACCAAGTCACATTCCCAATCTCAGTTCATTGTTTGCAAGACTTTTTCTAAGATTCCTTGTGATTTAAATTGTGATTTCTTCCATAAAAATGTTTTCCATGTTTTCACCAGGATCATCAAGGATTTTATCAGCCCAGAAACAATTTTTCAGTTAATGTGTTTTAACATTCCCTGAAACCTAACCGAGTAACTCGAAAGTGTGTGAAACATTGGTTTTGTAAAAACTTCCCTTTTGGGTTTTTTTCCCTCTCTCTTGGTAAGGATTGCCAAGTTACAAATCAAGACTTCTCACTCAGCATCCAGACTTACTCTATAACGTTGGTTGGGGAATTTTTTCTAGTTCATTCCTTCAATGAAGATACAGTCCTTCAAACACGATCTACAAATCCAAGATTTATGTAAGAGTTTCAGTTCTCATTATCCAGTGTGATGGTGTCAAGATTTTATCTTCTGTCCTTAGTTACTTGGACAGTAAAATCCAAATCTCTAAACAAGACCTATACCCTCTTCTCCAGTACAGCTAGCTGCGAGTTAGCTGTAGACCTTACAACACTCATTTCTACTTTATTTGCAGCAGCAAAGATTTGCCCTTTTCTAACTCCTTCCCGACCTTAACTGAGCTGCACCCCAATCACCTCTTTTCCTGTGTTTTGCATTTTTTTTTTTTTGGTGTTTGAAGACACAGGACTTTCAAGATACCTGTAACATTGCCAGAATAAGTATCTTGACTTTGTATTTTTGTTTAATTGACATAATAGTGATTTTAATTGTAATGTCAGATAATTCACATTTGTAAACAGTATTTGAATGTCAGACTCATTTAAAATATTTACAATTTAGATTTATTACTTAAGTGCTTACATTTTATTAGGTTTATAAATCAGCCCCATCAGGCATTTGGAGTGGTTGAGTAAATTTGATAGATTAAATTTAAAAGTGCACTCTTAAATGCTTAAAGGACTTATTGGTATTAACTGCTTAAGGGAAATTTAATCTGTTTATTAAACATTCATCACACAAGTCAAATGCATTCTTTTACAAAGTCAAAAGTATTTTTATACACATATTACAAAACGTACATATAAGACTAAATAGAATTTAAAGATTCTAGCTTTAATCAACTGTTTAGAACCAAGATTATGTTGAACAGTACTTTGTTCCTTGAAAATTGTTTCATATTAAAGAAATTACAAAGGGACAAACATTTGGCATTTGGTAATTTCAAGATCAGATTAGTAATGACCAGTTCCTACAACGATACACAGGAAAGTCTCAATTTTACATACAGGCAAACCCCTAAATTTTAATTTTACACTAAAACTACCCACTTCTATAAAAATAAGCCATTATCACACATCAGTAATTATGTTAAAAAAATCAAAGCAAGCTAAAAATTTGTAATGAGCACTGTATTTACTAAAACTTGGTCAATTTCTCCATAATTGAAGGTAGAATTATACTTCTTAACCGTGAGAAAGTTATATATCCTTCTTAAATCAGTACTATGAATTTTTCGGAGCCTTACTGGACCTGACGCCAAATTATGTACCTAGTAAAACATGTACAAACATCTATTTTGGAATAAATTATTGTTTGAGCAAGAATCAAAATTAAAACCAAGAGGTAAATTCAATGCAGTTTAGTCTTTTCCAAAACAGACTCAAAAAGGCTGCTGTTAAGGCTCCTTATTAACAAGCCCAACCTAAGGAAAGTATCATTCATTCTCCTGTCTAATCTTCCTTGCTAAACTAAACTAGACTCTTCTCCAAATCCCATACTTTTATCCTTCTACAAGACTGGGTCACTGAGGGGTTTTTAAATACTAACAGGGTAGTCCTTAAAAATGTTAACAGCCTCTGCTACATAGCTGTTTCACCCTAACCACACAGCTTCAAAAAATCCTTTTCTCACAAGGAAAGTGGTATCTAACTCTCACGATAATCTCAAACAACTAGATACTTGGTCTTGGCCGCCTGTGGATGTTGTCCAACAGAGGACCTTGTGTGATCAGATAGAACTGTTGTTACATTAAGCGGACTTCCACGTTCTAGATTTTCTTCTGGTTTTGCAGAATCTAAACTGGCTGTCCTGAAGAGACTGATGCTTTTCCCTCTTCCACATAACGGGTGGTTTCTACAAACTTAACCATTTGGTGGATAAAACTGCCTTCCTTATGATCCCTGTTTTTTAAGGGAAGTGCCACATGTATACACAAAACTTATCAAAAATTGCACTTACTACTGTCAAGCTTTTTGTGGACATAAAACACCGAGGGTGGGGGGAAGCGGGTAGAGAACGCAGGAGGTGAAGAGGAAATCGAATTATATGCAAACACCCCCAACTCGAATCCACGTGGTTACTGCAGAAGGAACGACGATAAATATGATTTCGTGTAAGGCAACGTCCTTTGAAAGGGCTCCCAGAGCGTCAAGGCCCCCACCTGAAGAATGGGTAAGTCAGGAAGGCCCAGCTCCACTTCACGGTTGGGGAAACTGAGGAACGAGGCGGTGAGACGACTGGCCCGAGGCCTCGCAGAGAGATCTGAGGCGGAGCGGAGAACCAGACGCACCGGGTTCTCTCAGGCAGATGCTCTGATCTCAGGTCCCCCCGCCCCTAGGATGGCGTTGACAGGACCTACCCCCCTGAATCACTCACACCCTCACCGGGGGACCACAAGTCTCTTTAGGTTCCAAGGACAGAGCCAAAAGACTGGGCCCCGAAGCGCTCCCGCCGTGATTTGCAGCCCCGGAGCGTTGAGAGCGTGCGTGCCTCCGGTCCAACATGGCGGCGCCGCGTCCCCCACCCCCACCCCAGCCTCCTCAGGCCGAGGCTTTCCCTCAGGGCCCTCCGGTGGGCGGGAAGGTTGCCCAACCCCGCCAGGTCCCTCCTCGCCGCGGCCGCTGCTCGCTGAAGGAATCACCTACCCGACATGACTAAGGGCCGCGGCGCGGAGGCCCCAAAGCCCGCCAAGAACAAGGAATACGAGAGCCAGGCGGCGCGGCGGCCGGAGCTGTTCTGAGGGCGGAGCGGCGGGATGAGGCGGACTGCGGGGTGGTGACAGCCAATCAGCGGGTAGCGAGCGGTACCATTCTGTCAAGGAGCGAGGGGTGGTTGTACACTTGTACCAGCCTTCGAATCCTGAGGGCTGCGGAGTTCCTCCCCGTTCTCCCCTTCGCAGACGGTACCATTATTGAGAGGGAATCGAGCAGGGAAAATACCAATGCCATTGTAGTAATGGGGGAAGTAGCTGGACGGACTGTTTTATAATCCTATTTTTCATTTTACTGGGTCTGATACAATACGAAGTTATGAAGCTAGAGAGGCGGTACATGATAAACACAAACTATTCTGTTAAAAAAGGCCTTTATTCGCCGAAAATTTGGAATGGTATGTCCTGGTTCCCTTGGCTTTTGCTGCGGAGGGCTTGAGCCACTTGGGGGCGGTCAGAGTCTGAGGGACTTCTGGACCGAAAGTCGTGACTGAAAGTCGGGTATCTCCTGACTTATTTTGATTGCCTGATCCAGAAGAAAACAAGGTGAGACCAGAAAAAAAAAGTATGCGTTAAATAGTAATCACACATAAACCTCACCCCGAGAATGAAGCCGGGCGGTGGAGCAAGCTAACAGCTAACTTAACTGTATGCACCTTACATCATCTCATTTAATTCTCAAAACAGACTGATGAAATATTATCTCCATGTTGCAGATAAAACAGTTTACTTGCCCAAGGTTGTACAGCTAGTAAACGGACAAGTTGAAATTTGAAGTCTGATAACACAGCCCAATTGTGGTTTTAACCCAAACGCTGTACCACATAAGGACCCAAAGGAACCTAAGCCCAATAGTAGAAAAAAGACCTGGAAAAGCTCTGAGAAGTAGGAAGGACTTTTCCCCATAGGTTGTGACACCTAAACCAAAAACCCTACATGATGATCAGAAGTTGACAGAGTTGAAGGAGTGGTCAAAGATTTTTCTGTAGTATTTGTGGAACTGGTAATTCAATATGTTTGATGTATAACTCCCAGGGGAGAGTAAGAGATAGATGACGTCAGACAAGTAGGAGGCTGACTAGATGCAGCCTTGTAGGTTCAAGTTTGAACTGTATCTTGAAAGCAGCAGGAACCACCCACCAAAGCACTTTAAAGAAGAGTTAAGATCAGATTTGTATTTTCCAGCTGCAGGATGAAGGATACATGGAAATGAGAGGTGCCTAAGTGAAGGGAGATCAATGAAGTGACTGATACGATAATTCTGCTCCGAGAGCATAGAGCCCTGGACTTAAGTAGTACGTGTAGAGATGGAAATAACTGCAGAGATCTCAGGTACACTTAGGGACCTGGACAAGAGCTGCTGATCAATTTCGATGAGAGGTTAATGCAGAGAAGAGAGTCTTGTGCGCATATACAGACGGAAGTGGTCAGATGGAAGTATTATTCACCGACAGAACAAGAGAAGAAGATTGGGATGGAGGTAAAGGAGCAAGTTCAGAATTTATGCCTTCAGGCCAGAAAAAAGGCATGAGGTCATTCCTCATTAGACCCACAGGAATTATGCCCTCAGCTCTAGATAGGGTCACAGGTCCAAACAAGCAAAGGTAAAGGAATGAAAGTTCTTTCATAACTGAAAGCCATCTGTATTGAGGCCATCTAGCATCTACAATGAGGAAGGCAACCCAAGAGAGCTTAGCATGTGTAACAGCAACAAAGAATTGGGTATGGGGCAGGAAAGGAATTTTTCAGGCTCTTTTTTGTTTAAAGAAAGAAATACATGAAGTGCTATTCAACATCAAATTCCTAAATTTTTACCATATCCTGCCATATCCTGAAGTCTTAGTATGTGTGTAGAATCTGGAAACTCTGGAAACAGAGAAATAAGTACTTCCCCTGCCCTACAGGAACTGCAGTCTCTTAACAAAAATGGAAAAGACCTGGATGTGGTGACCCATGCCTGTAATTCCATCTACTCAGGAGGCTGAGACAGGTAGATTATAAGTTCCAGGCCAGCTGGGCAGTGTAGTGAGACTCTGTCCCAAAATAAATAAAATGAAATGAAATGAAATGAAATAAAGTGGCTGGGGTTGTAGCCCAGTAAGGAGCACTTTCCTAGCATGCATGACGCCATATGTTTAATCTCTAATACTACAAAAGAGGGTAGGGTACAAACCTATGGTTCTGAATTGCTGAGTGTACTAGGATTAGAGGATGCAGATTTGGTGCTCTAAAAACACAGAATAAGGGGCAGAGGGGAGAAATGGGGAAGGGGGGAATGAGTAAATTATGTTGTGACTATGCCAGAACAAAACCTACTATTCTGAAGCACTAAAAACAAAACAAAAAGCACACACAGGGAGAGTTCTTTATCCATGTGAAGAGTAGAGGATATCAAGGAAGGTTGCCTTCATGAGGTGCCTCCTAGCCTGAAATGTGAAAAAAGAGTAAAACAGCAGAGGCATACCAGCAATGGCATTCTCCATGCAAAAAGGGCTCTATTTTCTATCCTAATGGAGCAGACTTTTTCAGAATTGCAAGTGGTTCCTCCTGGCTGGTCTGTACAGTTGCAAGGGTGAGAGAAGCTGTAATAAACAGAGTAAAAAAAGTAAGCAGAAGCCACCTCCTGAAAAGCTCTATGTACCTTATAGAGAAGTTTGGACATTAAATTTAAAACAATGGAGGAACTTCTGAGGAAGTTAGTTAAACAGTGACATTTAATCTTCTATGTCCCCTACGTCTTTCTGAACAGAGACAGTCCTGTGAAATAAATATTGCTGTTTTCCTCGTTTTTTTTGGATGAGAAACCCAAAGCTCAGAAGGCAAAATTCTTTACCACATTCCCACAGCCAATAGTCCCAGAAGCAGATCCCCTATCGGGCCTTTCAACTAAACTTAGTAACTTTGATACAATGTCTTGATCTCCCAAATTTGAAACAGATCTCCTCCCATATCTGCACTGCTCTGGGACTTATCCACCAAGGATCCTTCTTAGCACAAACACACTCATGTGTTTGTGTTCCTGCCTTCCAGGCTTTTGCCTCAGATGATTTTGTGAAGGATGCATCTCTGCAGCAAGCTATCTTCACCCAGTTTTTTGTTGTTGTTGTTGTTTTTTGTTGTTGTTGTTTTTGTTTTGCTACTGGGGATCAAACTCAGGACCTTGTGCTTGCCAAGCAGAAATTTGTGCCGCTGAGCTAAATCCCCAGCCCCCATCCAGTAATTCTTCATACTACACAATCCTGCTCCTTGGACATACACTGTCCTGCTCCCAGTCTGCATACTGAAGGAGAACAGCAGAACATGTTACACATCAGCTTTGTAGAATGTTTCTGGGAAAATGTTGGTCCTGGGCCTTTTTGGCCCTGATCTATTCAGTCCTCACAGAAGGAACTGCTCGCTGCAGGTGGTACTGTTACAAGGTCAGAAATTCTTGAATGCTGGGCTGGTGTGTGTTTGGTACAGCCCTAGCCTAGGCTTAAAACTGAAAAAACTCCCTCAGGCCATTGCGTCCAGTTAGACTTGCCCAATGGAAGGCCTGGTGGAAAATTAGATGGAAAGGTCACGAGTTCGATCCCCGGTACCAAAAAAAAAAAAAAAGAAAAGAAAAAGAAAAAAAGAAATGAGAAAATTAGATGGAAAGAGAGGAAGAAAGGGAGGAGAATGGAGAGTTGTTTTGTCCCCTCCTCTGTCTCAGGAAATGTCCAGTGTTCCAGTTTCTCTGGCTTCTGGGCTCCATAATCTGCCTCCTCCCTTGTCCCTTCAGCTTTTTGGGTAGTAGAGTCATTATGCCACTGATAATTTCTGAGTTGCCTCCAGCTACTGTATAGCTTCCCAACTATTCCAACCACTGGTATAGGCTTTGTAAGAACATTGTAAAGACTATAGATTTGCTTAGGGTGAAAGGGGAAGCCATCTGAGGGACCTGCTTTACCAGCATTTCCCTGGCTATGGTTTTGAACATATCTTAGACTATGGGAGACAAGAGGGAGAACAGGGAGGGGTTATTGTTTGGACCAAAGTAAAACCCAGGCCATAATGAAATCCTGTGTAACTCAACAGTTGTACCAACCACATAATTCAAGGCTTTCATATTTTTGCCAATTTTTTCTGTGATTTGATAGTATTAATAATTCCCTTCTGAACCTCTAGTACCTAGCACATTGCCTGAAACAACAGGCATATTTTAAGCAAGGAGGTGGATCTTGTATTGAATGAATGAATGAATGAATGAATAAAAGCAACAACAAAAAGAGCATGAGTTGTCTTTCTGGCTTGCCTGTAAATTCCTCAAGCTTCAAGACATTATCTAGCATGCTCCTACATCTCCCATGGGACACAAAGTAAGTGTTCAGCTTGAGTGTTTGTTGAAAGGATGACAGCCATTTTGTGCCAAGTGCCACAGGCAACATGTAGCCATTGTCACTACCCTAAGCTCTCCCCAGAGAGATGTCCCTGGAGTCTAGTTTCTCTGGCCTTCCTAGAGAGCAGGCCTCCCTGAACAATTACCCTGTTATAGGAGTCTCCTTGGAAATGACCAGGCTGCCCCGTCCTCCCAACTGTGGCAGGCACTTCCTGTTTGGGGTGGAAAGGAACCAGACACTTTCCTGTTAGCAGGTCTTTTAAGCAAAGCAGCAGATGCTGAGCAGGTCCTGGCCCAGGCTTTGAGGCCAGATGCCTGGCGGGTAGACAGCCTTTATGTGGAAAGGAAGTAAGGCACAGTGCCAGATTGGCTGAGCTTTTATTGTGCTCCTTGCAAGTCTCCTGGGTCCTGGTGTGAGTAAAAACAAACCAAAAGAGGCCTACACGTTGGTAAACCAGGGTTTGGGGAGGTGAGTCTGCTCTGAGTCACAGGGCATTACCTAGGAAGACCATGTTTCTGTAGTTGTTCTTGGACGGGCTCAGGTATATTGCTGCTTTTAAATGTGCTCAAGTGTAAAACTGTGCACAAAATATACAAGGGTATATCCATGTCTGTGCTCTCAAAATCCATCTAGTACATTATAGGATTTAAGTTCCTAATTCTGTCATTTAATCTCCATATCATGTGAGGGTAATATAAAAATATCAGAATTCTCTGTCCCATTGTCTTTTTTTTGAGTGAGAGGCTAGGGATTGAATCCAGCACTTTATATGAGTCAGGCAAGTGTTCTATCACTAAGCTACACCTCCAGCCTCTTCTTTGTTCTATTTTAAAATGGCAAAAATTCAAGAGAGGTTAGTTAACTTGCAAAGGTCACCCAGAGTGTGAAAAAGTCAAGATTTAAACACAGGTCTGTCCTGCTCCAAATTTCTTGCTTTTTCCATGAGCATTTGCATATGCGTTTCTGTTCAGGTAGGCAGGTGCTCTTGGGAATGTGATCTAGCCTAAGGAACCTGCATCTACATGTGCTGGAGCAAGGAAACCTCACCTCCACGGGCAGAGGTAGTTGCTAGAAAGTCAGGACTTTTGAGTTGCATCACAGTGAAAGATACAAAAGCAACAGTAATGAATCCACATTATCCCAGCTGAAGTCCTCACAACCCTGGAGAGAACCTGTCTCCACCTCTCTCAAGCTCATTGCTTGCCCACATTATTGCTCTTATTCTTATTCTTGTGGTTTCTTGAGGGTGGTCCTCCCATAAATGCCTTTCTCTAGAGCCCAGAATTCTTTCAGATAAAATCTACTTTGTTTCTACATATTTCCTGGGGAGGAGGAAAGGGCAGAGAGAAAACCAATTGTCCCTCCTGATATTTAGAGAGAAACTGAGGCTAGAGGTTCTTTGTCCAGACCCATACATCTTGCCTGATTCAAGGGATCCTGCTGTGGCCTTCTGTCAGAGCAGGAGAAAAGGGCCTGACAGTTGCTAGTTACTCCTTTTGGCAATGTCCAAGACCCACCAGGAGTTCCCCAGGAGTACTGTCCACCCTGGGACAGCTTGGAAGCCTTTTGGAGTTGAGCCAAACCCAGGACTGAGAGATGAAGGGAGGGGAGATAGTTCTCTTTGAATAGGTGGTGTCAGCCCACTTGGGTCAGAAACCACTCAACTAACATGTGATAGGAGAGAAGGTGAGAACTAGACCACTGGAAAATCTACAGCTATCTTCCTCTTGGACTCTGGTGTTGGGTATTCAGTAAATCAGTTGGTCTGGAGTATGTATCAGCGTCTGAAATTTGGGAGGAGGTATAGTGCTGATGGAACTGAGGGACTCATGCAGACTAGGCAAGCAGTCTGTTCCTCCACTCCGGTGCTTCTAGGTGATTAGACTCAAGTGACCAAGAATTACATTTTATAAATTTGACTCGAAGCAGGATAGTGTAGTAGGTACAGGTCTGGGGTCTAGAGTTATGCCATGCAGGTTTGAATCTTGGCCCCATTACTAGATGATAACCTTGGACAAATGATATGATCTCTGTGCCTCTTTCTTTCTTTCTTTCCTTTTTTTTTTTTTATCTTTTGTACTGGGGTTCAGACTCATGACTTTGCACTTGCCAGGCAGGTGCTTGTGCTGCTGAATTAAATCCCTGGCCCTCACCTTTAAAATAAAGATGATTGTCATAGTTTTTCATAAGAAAGTTATGAAGATTCACTGGCATGAGTTATATTAAGCACATACCATATATATGGCACATATTAATTTTTTTAGTCAGATTTTATTGGTACATTTTAGATACACATAATGATTTATCATAGAGAATTTGTACTTGTACATGATATAGCTTGATTCTTTTTTCCCCATTCCTCTTCAACCTCTCCTTCCCTCCCCATTTACAAACATTTTATTTTCATTTTTTCATTCTTTTCTTACTTTTTTTTTACTTTTCCCTTTTTCCTTTCCCCCTTCTACCTCCTTTGTTCCCTTTTCCCTTTGAACATTTTCTTCCTATTTCACAATACCTAATATACATTTTGGTCCTTCTTTGCACTTTCAGTTTCTCACACCAGAGAAAAAATGTGGTCTTTACATGTGTCCAACTTATTTCACTTAAGAGTATGGTCTCAAGGTACATCCATTTACCTACGAATGTCTCAAATGTATCCTTCTTTGTGGCAGAATAGTACTCCATTGTATTAAGAAAACACATCTTTATCTATCACCAGTTGATGGGCATTTGGACTGTTTCCAAGGTTTGGCTATTACAAACTATGGCACATATTAATTTTTCAACAAGTATTAATCATTTTTATTTGTTCTAACTCCTCATCCCCATCCCCACCCCTAATCCCACCAGAGAAGAAATAATAATATTAGGTTCCTAGAAGGACTTGTTTCCACAGTGTTGTTTTGGATAGGGGCATCTTTAGAATGTGCTTCACGAATCTCTTCTCAAAAGCTATTCCATACCTTCACTATGGGATGAGCTCTTTCCAATAAATTGTCCCGTCTTTCTTATCTTCCCTTCCTGATTCCTGAGTATCAGTACAGTAAGCTGCCCTCCTTTCCTACACTGTCCAAGGTGAATTTGGCTCCGGCTATATCCTAGAAAGTGAAAACATACAGCAAGTCTGTCGTGAAATTTTGCAGGCCTTGGGGTGTTGAAGAAGATCACGGAATTTGGTGCCCTGGGATTAAGGAATAGTCTTTGGAAGTGAAAAGGGACAAAAAAAAAAAAAAAAAAAAAACCCTGCTACCCAGATACTGACTGTAGAAACACACTCCCTTCCTGGGAAATGAGGGTACCCAATGCAAAGGCATGGTTTAAGCCCAGAGTGAGCGTGTGACTAGAGGAGGCGCTGCTCTGCCTAAGTTCTCTCTGGCACCTCTAAGTCCAGATGGTATCTCTAAGCAACCACAAGCAGCAATGGAAATGATCAGGATGTGATAAAACAATACAAGTAACAAGATTAAAGGAAGTCAATTTTCAAATGCAGCAAGTGATTCTACTTTTTGAGGTTGCTGAGCCTGGATTAGTCCAAGATGCAAAGAAAGGCAAGATCAGCTGTCTGTGTGGCCAAGCTTGTTTCCTCCAAGACATCCAGCCCTCCAGAGAACCACAGTTTCTCTCTTCTCTTTTCCCAGTGCAGCAAAAATGGAGACTCTCTGGCATATGCTGGAAGAAAGAATGGAGAGATTTGCCTAGAGAAGGACTTGGAAAGTGCAGACTGCATTTCAGGTCGGCCCACCGTGTCCTCGCCAACTAATGTTTTCAGAGTTCCTTGTTCCAAAACAGGGCTTTGTAGAGCATCAAAATCCACCTGTTGGTCAAGGCCACCCTATGCCACTGTCATACCTGTAACTTATGCACACACACCCTGAGTTGCCAGATAAAATAGACAGTGCTCAGTTAAACCGGGATTTCAGATTAGTGATGAATAATTTTTTTAGCATAAGTATGTCCCAAATATTGCATGGTCCCCAATTGGATTAAACAGTTATTTGTTATCAATGTGGTAGTCAAGTTTAATTGGAGGGTCCTGTATTTTTATTTGCTCACTCTAGTAACTCTTTCCCACTCCTCTTCAGAATCTCTCCCCAGGGCCCCCATGGGATTTTGCTTGAGCGAGCTGCCAAGTCAGTCTGTTCTGTCCTTAGCTAAGACTCTTCCTTCTGGTCAGCTCAGCTAGACCAGGTGTGCTCTGAGAGTAAGGCCCGTGCCTTTCCACTCTTGCTGAGGCAGTGCCCTAGAAGGAAAGCTCATTATAGATGTATACAAGGGCACCCTAAGAAGGGAGCACAGATGAACAAAGAAATCTATCCTCAATTCCGTTCCCAGCTGATCTTTGGCAGACTGTCTGCATTGTGGAAAGTGACTTTTCTTCATTGTTCTCCCCAGATAAGCACCTATTTCTAATTGGACCCCCTTGGATGAGTGATGACTCTTTCGTTGTTGGTTAGAAGATAAGAAAGGGATATTATTTCCAATTAAGTGTTGCCAAAGGAATGGCTGTTCAAAGAAATTTTTCTGATTCCTCCACTCAACTGTTGTCTTTTTCTAACTAGCCCAAAACTGTGTTACTGGGGTCGTGAGGCTCGGGGTCAGAATGCTGTATTCATTTTATTTCGTATTTTATAGATTCCAGATGTTTTTTATGCACACTCCACAGGTCAGTATCATGGGTCTAACTTTAGTTCACAAATGACTGGACTGAGGTGGGAAGAGAGATTGCAACCTGCTCTGAGCTACAAAGGCAGTTAATGAGTTTATTTTTGCTCGGTAGGGGTTTAGCAAAAGCATTCATGGAAACCTTTTCATTGCCTTCTTATAAGACTGTATGGGCTATGTAAGACACTTTGCACTCATTCTCTTTTCTTCATGCAGTTTTGGGAACTAAATTAATCTCTTTCATCTGCTCTTGCTTTCTCATTATCTGGTGTTTGTTTGCTTCTGGTACTGTGAACTGAGCCCAGGGCCTCCTGCATGCTAGGCAAGCGGTCTACCGCTGAGCTACTTCCCCTGTCCTTGCTCCTATTTTGTTTATAAGGAAACTTACCTTCAAGTAGTTCAATCATGTGCCAAGCAAGGGTCATACAGCTGAAGCCGACCATTTCTACTCATGATGTCAGTTATTTATAGCAATATTATCATGAAAATTTCCCAACAATCACATGATATCTGTATTATTGATATTCCCTTTCCTGATGGGAAAATTGGGTTCAGAGGTGGTGAGTGACTAACTGGTCCAAGATCATGCAGTTAGCAGGTGGCAGGCACAAGAGTCCCAAAGAAGGACGCAAAGCTAATTTTTCAGACCGCCGCCCAGGGCTCCTTGTCCCACCTCACGCCCCACCTGACTAAAACAGCCCACGACCCAGGACCACTCTCCCAGGATCACTCTTCGTCGAAGTCTACCAGGAGAGCTTTTTGCTCCAGCCTTGCTAGGAAAGATCCGGACCAACTGGAGGTGGCAGGCGAGACAAGTGCTCGGCAGGGAGGGGCGGTGCAGGCGGCCGCAGAGGCTCCGGGACCGCGGGGCAGGGTGGGTGGGGCCGGCTGGGAGGGCTGAGCCCGCCTCCTCTCGCTCCTCCTCCCTCCCCGGGTCGTCCGACTGGCGGACCCGGGGCAGGCACAGCCCGGGTGGGCGACCTCTGCAGGCTCCCGACAGAGCGCAGTGGGGGAGCGACCCAGGTCGCACAGCCAGGCACCGGCGAGCCCCGGGGACCTTATCTGCCCGGCAGGAGGCGGCGCAGAGCTGGCGCATCCCCCGGGTCCCGGGCGCGGCTGACCGACGGCCGGCGCCCGGTGCGCCCGGCTCAGCGCGCCGGGTGTCGGGAGCCACTAGCACGATGGTGGCGCGCGTGGGCCTCCTGCTGCGCGCCCTGCCTCTGCTGCTGTGGGGCGGCCTGGACGCCGAGTCCGCGGAGCTTGTCAGCCAGGAGCTGCGCGAGGAGGCGGAGGTACGGGGTGTGTGCCTGGCGGAGACTTTGCAGATCAGCCACCCGATCGTCTGATCGGAGCGGACAGGCTGAGGGTGCCCTCCCACTGGCCCGTGCCCGCTTCACCCTTGTACACAAAGAGCCAGGGCAGAATTCTTTCCCGTGCCAAGGCTAGGACCACACAGGCACGCAGGGTCACAGTGATTGTTGCGGGCCAGAGCGGGGACAGCGACCAGATGGGACTGGAAAACTGGGGCGGACCGGGAACCCCAACACTCATCGCGTAGACTGGGGAAATTCTACATGCATTCACCGGAAAAGCCCCCCAGGGGTGTAGCAGAGGGCGTCCCGCTGACTGCTTGGGCGCTAGGAGAGCCCTGGCCTCCTGCCGTGGGCTCCCCTGCCCAGTTAGTGCAGTCGATCAAACAGCTCAGAATATATTCTCTACATGTACTGATAAGGAGATTCAAACAGTGCTTCTGGACTGAACTTGAAAAGCGGCAGGGGGTGAACCAAAGATTTCTCATTTCACTCTTCCGCAACTGACTCCAGTGTTTGCTGCAAGGTTGTACAAGAGGGACTTTTCTTTTCTTTTCTTTTTGAGGCGAGGCCGGGATCGATTTGGACCACCTGTTTTCCATATAAAGGTGATTGTAATAGCATAGCAGTATCACTTCTTTCTTCCCCAAGGAAGATCTCCATGTTATCCTTCTCAAGGATAGGGCCCATTCTCCATTATATAACGAAGGGATGTATATAAATTCTGTATTACTGATCCCAACGCTCTGTCCTGAGACTCTTGCTTCTCTAAGAGTTTCCTTCCTGCCCTAAAGCTGGCAGTTGGGAGCCTCCGGGTAACCTCTCTACTCCTTTTTTCTAGAAGGAGCCAGCTGGATTTGGGAAACACAGAGAAAGAGGATAGCCTCTCGAATGAATCTTTTTTTCCATCTGTCAGCTCTGGAATATTTGTTTCTGCTTTTGCAGAGCTGGGGATTGAATCTAGGTCCTTGAGTGTGACCGGCAAGTGCTCTACCACTGAGTTATATATATCCCCAGCCTCTCCCCACTCCCCTTTTTTTCGTTTATTTTGGGACAGAGTCTCACAAATTTGCCCAGACTATCCTCGGACTTTCAGTCCTCCTGCCTCAGCCTCCGCAGCAGCTGATCTTACAGGCGCTCACCACCACACCCAGCATCTGGAATACTTGGAAAAGAACTTGTTTCAACAAACGGTTCACTCTCCAACTCCTTCAGCTCCTCCCCTTCTTAGCCCTTGTCTCTTTGTGCTCTTCACTTTGGTGTATTCAAGAAATCTCATTGTTTCTGTGAATTTAAACTCTTACAACATCAATTATAGAGTCCCAGGGCCCCAGCAGAAGGCCTCTACCCAGCCAAGTCTTGTTAAGGGTCCCACCCCACCTCCCACCAAGTTCGGTCCCCGGCAATCATTGGCAGGGGAACAGAGACAATATCTCTGCTGCCCATGCCTGTGGTAGCACCAGATGGAGAGAATTTCATCTTGGGGTATGCTTGGGAAACTTAATATCTAGCAGATTGGTTCCCTTTCAATCTATTTATAACATAAATTGAGGGGAGGGGACTTTAAACTCTGAGCATAAGAAATACTTTAAAAGCACAAAAACTCTGGAAAGTATAATGTGTAGACGATGGCATGTACATATATACATATGTATGTGCATTTATGTATCTGTGTTTCTATATAGTTAATTGCATGGGGTTCCAGACCTGTATGCAAACCAGGGTGATTCATTTAAGCAATGGAGCTTAATGCCTATTTCGTAAGACTGTTGTGTGGTTTCATGGAGACAATGTATGTAAAATGTATGTAAAATACCCACACACACAACACACACACACACACAGTTCTGGCTTGGAGACTGCCTCTCTCACAACAATACCACAGGACAAAATGTGTGAGGTAACTATTTTCAGCAATGGACAATTCCTTAGGGGCTCAATTCTTTAGAATTGGTATTGCAATTACTATGGTTACATCACAAATTACCCCCAAACTTAGTGAAATAAAACAACACTTTATTAAGTTCACAGCTACTGTGAGTCAGAATTTCAAACAGGACACATCAGGGCAGCTTATCTGTGTTCTACATATAGTGTCTGGACTGGGATCCTTCAAAGGCTGTTTACTCGACATTTCTGCAGTTGGTGCTGGTTGTCCACTGAGGGCCTCAGTGCTAATCCATGTCATTGTGTCTGCATGAGCTCACTCTGTGGGGTACTTTGGGCTTCCTCACACCACAGTGAGTCCTGGGGAGGATGGGAGGGGGGAGAATGAATGAATGGATTTTATAACCTAGACTTGGAAGTTGCTTAGCATCTCTTCTGCCGTACTCCACTGGCTAGAGCAGTCTCAAACCCCACCCAGGTTCAAGTGGGAGGGAACCTTGATTCCACACTTGATGGGATAAGGATTTGTAAGAAGAGTGAGGAATGGGTGATATCACTGTGGTCACTTAGAAAACTACATTCATCACAGAAGGGAAACACAGAGTGAGCACCATGATTACCCTAGCTCTTGGCTCTAGGATAATTCCCCTGAGTCCAGTTTGGAGAGCAAGACCCCAAGCAGAGCAGAGTCCAGAGTTCAGGGCTGGTGAAGCAGCTGGAATCTGTGAAGCAGTGCACCACACAGGAGGGGATTACAGTGAAAGGGATCCCCATAAGTCTATATGGGGGTTCACTGCAAATCCTTGCCTGAGGACCATGCTGGAATGTGTAGGTTGAAACTGTGAAACTTACTGGAGAACCACTGTTATATGCTGAAGAACAGAACAAAGACTATAGAAGCTGAATTGTTCTGGAAAGATGTTGAGGGTCTGAGACAAAAAGGAAAATGCTTTGACTCTTCAGGCATCCGTCTGAAACTACAGTAATGCCACATTCTAGGGGCAAGGAGCATGATCTAAAGTAAAACCCACTCTACTATGCTCAGAAATGGTAGACATGAAATACTTTTTCCCTTGTCATAATTTACTTCAAGGATACATGTTTAAGACAAATAACATTGTAAGCTGGGCTTATAACATGTGTAAAATTATGACAGTAGCACAAGGTATGGGGGCAGAAAAACAGAATTCTGCTGTTGTGGCTAATACGTTTGTAAATTGGGAGTGTCAGGTGTAAAGCAGGAAATGGGCTGTGTTATGTGGGAAGTGTAAAGTATTCTAATATTGGTATAATATTAACTCTAAGTGGACTAAAATAGATTAAGGATGTACTAAGATAGTTTAAGGAAGACACACACACACACATACACACACGCACGCACCAATTTAAAAACAAACCTTGACAAGATCTGTGGACCCATTTTTGCCTCTATATTTTTTAAATCCTGGAAATTCAATATATTGGAATCACATAAAATGTAGTCTTTTGGGATCGAATAGAGATTTTAATATGTCTCTCTCAATAATGAGTAGAACAAGTAGATCAAAAACAAAAATAATCAGTAAAGATGTGGAAGACTCGATTAACACTGTCAATCATCTTAACCTAACTAGTACTGATAGAAAACTACACTTAAGAACTACAGAAAATACATTCTTTCATGTGAATTATTTAAGATGACCATATGTTCAATCATAAAGTAAGTATGAATGCATTTCAAAAACTGAAATCTTGCAGAGTATGTTCTCTGACCAAATTACAACTAAATTGGAAATCTGGTGTGGTGTCAAATACATGTAATCCCAGCTCCTGTAAGGCTGAGGCAGGAAGATCACTACAAGTTCAAGGCCATTTGAGACCAGCCTGAGCTACCAGCTTGAACTACATAAAGAGACTTTGTCTCAAAAATAAACACAAGGGGCTGGAGATTTAGCTCAGTGGCATAAGTGCCTGACTTGCAAGCAGGCAGTCGTGAGTTCGATCCCTGGTACCGATAAAAAAAATAATAATAATAAAAATAAAAATAAAAAAAAAACACAAAACAACAAACATAAAAATTAGAAGTCAGTAACAATAAAATATCTTAAAATTTTCCAAATATTTGGAAATTAAAATAATACACTTTTAAATTATCCATGGGTCAATTAAATCACAAAATAAATTAGCAAATATTTGAGACTAATAATGAAAACACATTTCATGTTGATATTTTGGGATGCAGATAAATGTTCTAAATTTCCACCCTAAACAAACTAGAAAAAGAGCAGGTTTATCCCAAAAGACATGGAAGAGAAGCAATGATAAAACTGTGGTTATAGGCTAGTTCCTTACTTCTCTGGGCTGCACTTCCTCCTCTGTAAAATAAAGGAATTTTTTTTTTTTTTAATGATACTAGGGATTGAACCAAGGGCCTCAGATATGTGAGGCTAGTGACCTACCACTGAGCTACATTCCCAGCCCTTTTTTAATTTTTAGTGTAAGACAGCCTCACTAATTTGCCCAGGCTGGTCTTTAACTTACAGTGCTCCTCCCTTAGTGTTTAAGTATCTGGAAATACAGGCATGTGCTACCATGCCTGGCTAGGGAGGCTAAATTTCTTAAATGACTTCCAAGATTTTCGCTAGCTCTGACATTGACTTGGGGTGTGTGTGTGTGTGTGTGTGTGTGTGTAGGTACTTCACCTGCACATCTGTCTGTCCAGATGTGTCTGTGTTCCCAAGTCTCCCTGCATCCTGTGTGCATGGCTGTATTACTGTGTGTGACCCCTATGTAAACACAGAGTCATAAACTTGAGGGCTCTCCAGAGTGGGCTTTGTTTGGCAGGAGACTTACTGCTTCCAAAACTGTTATGAACAAGTTCATTGTTGCCCACTTGGGAAAACTAAAGCTGCTCACAGTACTTGTAAGTAGTAAAAGCCTTTGCCTCTGAGTTGTAAGATTGAGGGTTAATGAATGACATCATTGCCCTGACCCCCCCTCCCCAGTCCCTGTCCTCTGGCTCTGTGACACACTGTCCCAGCGGATCTATCTTTGCTTGGACCTTCTTTAGAACAGCCAGGCAGTAACTCCAGGACCTCCCTCACACTCAGTGACCCACCCATATCCATGCAGCTGCTCCCAGTATGCCAGGGCAGTAAGGAGCTGAATCATTTGTTTCTCCAGGGAGATGCTGTAGCTACTGCTACTGTGGAGTATCCACCCCCAGATGTGGTGTCTGTTTCCCATACCCCAGAGCCATTCATTTGACTTTTTGTGAGTCAGAAACCCAGAACCCCGGGTGTGGAGGCCATTCCCAAGAGCTCAGCACAGTGACTCACGGATACAGGGTGAATAGAAGAGAAGAGGCACCAAGGGTCCCAGAGGACCACAAGGTGGTGGAAAATCAACTGGAAGCCAGTTTGCAAATGAGATAGACCTGGGGGGGGGGTGGCACACACCTGTAATCCTAGCTACCTGGGAAGCCGAGGTAGGAAGATGATAAAGTCTTGGCCAGTCTTAGGCAGCTTAGTGAGACTTTGTCTCAAAACAAAATAAAAAGTTGCCGGGGATCTAGCTCGGTACTTACCAAGCATGTGGAAAACCTGGGTTCCGTCCCCACCACAAAAGAAAGGAAAGGAAAGGAAGAAAAAGATGATGAAGTCTAGTAAAAGGTGGGTAGTAGAAGCAAGAACACAATAGGCAGATTCTGTTGGAAAACTTTTTGCTAAATTCAGCCTTGGTTGAGACATTATTTAGGGTCCTACACTTTCCCTCACAGCCTAGTGAGGACACACCATATCTCGCATTAAAAAAGAGTATAAGATGGATCTAGATGGACACTAGCCAGCTAATGTTTCCAGTCTTCTTTGGGGACAGAACATGGAAGAAGGAACAGGATACAGCAAGGATTATATAAGGTTGTACCCAGACAGAACTTTGTGGATATGAGATGAGGGACTAGGAGAAGAGAAGGAAGAAGAGGAATCAGACAGAAGGGAAGAGGAAGCCTGTATCCAAAGTAGACGAAGGAGCTGAGCTGAACCCACTATGCTGAGGCCCTCCCAGCCCCCCAGGAGGTGGGAGTGGAAAGCAAGGCAAATGTTGACCTTTGGAAGGAATCGCTTCAGTCTCCTAGAGTGTCTCTGGCTTGTCAGACTACCTTCTGGGGGTGTGATGCGAGGCATGGTTCCAGCCTCTATTTGAAAGCCATGGAGTCCTACATCTGAGCAGCTTCCTCCCTCAGCTCCGTGCTGGACACCTTTCAGAGAAGGCAGCAGAAATCCAGACAGACATGCTGCTTTCCCTTTATCCTAATCAAGAGTCAGCCCTCTGGGACCTGGGGTTTAGCTCAGCGGCTTAAGCGCCTGCCTGGCAAGGGTGAGGTTGTGAGTTTGATCCCCAGAGTCAGCCCTCTGGTGGGAAGAGCAGCTTGGCCCCTCATCTTGGGTGTTAAGGCCTCAGGGGTCTCTTGTTTACATGTAAGAATATCCTGGGCTAGATGTCAGAGAAGTTGGATTCAAGCACTGATTCTATTATTTATTAGGACACTTGAATAAGAAACTGTGTTCTCCTAAGACTTAATGTTCTCATGTTTAAAATGGAAATAAAGGGGCTGGGGATTTAGCTCAGCAGCATAAGCACATAAGCACCTGCCTTGCAAGTGCACAGTCGTGCGTTCGATCCCTGATACCAAAAAAAAAAAAAAAAAAAAAAGGAAATAAAAACACCTGTCCTGGCTATGCTCTTGCAAGGTGATTACGAGGTTTATAGAAGACATAATACTTTTTAAAAGTTTTGCAGTTCTCAAGGGCCTTTGTGCTCCTGAATACCAGAACATTTTTATGTATAGAACATGTCAAGGCAGATGCAAGCTATCATCCCTTGCATGTTGGCTTGGCTAATAATGCTAAAGATGTACTTCAAAGATAAGGCAAACCTGCAGTCACTATGGAGAAATAAAAATTATCACAAAAATATATGATGGGCTATATTATAATGTGGTTTCTGCAGGAGGTTGCCATTTTTTAGTTTTTTAATTCTGGGTTTTATTTCTCCTGCTGAAATCCTCTGATATGGAGGTTATCTAGGAGGATAAGTCCTAGACTCAACTACTAAGTGCCTCCAAACTGGGCATGGTGATGCGTATTTGTAATCCCAGCACTTGAGAGGCTGAGGCAGGAGGATTACCATGACTTTGAGGCCAGTTGGTCCCTTCCAGCAAGAAAGCTCTGTTACCAGCAGTGGTAAAAATAACTTTTTTTCCCCTAATGCCATGGAATTGAAGCCATGGCCTTCCCACCAAGCTATATCACTAACCCTTTTTTAAAATTTTGAGACAGGTTCTTGCTGATTTTGCCCAACCTGTGCTCCAATCTGTGGTTCTCTTGCCTCAGCTTTCCAAAGTGCTGGGATTCCAGGTGTGCATGCCTGGCAAAAATAACATTTTTAATAAGACAACTGTCATAAAACTTTCCCCCAAACATTTTCTTATGAAATTTTCATGATGTCCTCTGAGAAAGTAAAGCAATATTCTTTCCCTCATTTTCTACTTTGGGACGTAGAGAGGTTAAGTAACTTCATTACACATCAAGTCAGTCACACAGTGAGTCAGTCGGTTGCAGAAGCGAGGCTACAGTAAGACAGCTGAATGTATCTCAGTGCTCTAACCCAACCCCCTCCTCTTATAGAAGAGGAACCTGAGGCCCAAAGAGGACAGGACTTGTCTGAGGTCGCAGCAGCAGCAATGGGAATAAAACTCAAGACTCAGTCCGTTGCTCTTGCCCTGCTAATCTGGTGGCTCGAGAAATCTTGATGTAGGGCTAGGTTCATTGCTGCACCTCATTGCTAGTCTCGCCCTGCTCAGAAAAGGCCAGAATTTCCCCTTCCCTCAGGCACTACTAAATGGGCTGGGCCCCACACACCCTCCCAAGACAAGTCAGGGCCAATACAGAACTAAAACCCCAGAGTTCCAGTCCCACCTTGCTGGATGGCCCTGGGGGAACCAGTTGCATTCTGCCTAGAGTCGCAGCCCCTCCCAGGGACTTTCAGAGGTGACTTGCCAGGTAAATGGCCCCGTCCCTCACCAAGAGGGCAAGGCATGTTGGCACAGCTTTCAGCCCAGAGCGGGGTGAGTCACCTAAGATGCACAGCCCTCCAGCTGGTTTGAGCTCCTTTCCGCTCAAGCCTGGGGCTCCCTGGGAGAAAGGCCTTGAATCTGAAGCAGGGGGTTGCAGCCTGGCTCTATCCATGATGTGGGGCAGAGAGGACCCCCGGGGGAGCACGGAGTCCCTAGCTAACCCAGGACAAGCCCCCCCAAAACGGAAGCCCATGGGAGAAATGACTCTCCCAAGGGGAGGGGCAGCCCACCTTTGGGATGAGGTTCTCCTGGGATCCCTGGGATCCCTTCACCCCACACTCCTGCTTTCTTGCATACAGAGTTTGGTGTTTCTCTTACCCTTGCAGGGGGAAACTGAGGCACAGCACATGGGGCAGAGGGGGTCTGGCCCAGCCTGCATCAGGAACACGGCTTGGCCCCCATTCCACAGCACTTTAGGGCACTCAACACAGACCCTAGTAAAGAGCCTTCCTGTTCGTCATTGAAAAATATTTTAATGTATGTGCATTAAGCATACAATAAGTTTCAGAGTCCACACGTCCTGATAATCCCCATTAAAATACTTCACTGCCTTTATGGAATATACAATGTTAAATTCTCAGGTCTTTTCTCATTCGTTCAGTGCCTCTGTTTGGGGGTGTCCTGGGCATGCGCTCATTCTATTTACTGGGAATTCAACTCTGCCATACAACTGCAGGGTCCCAGATCTCAGAACTTCCCTCCTGATGGCCCCTGAAGCCAGTTTCCAGCCCACCTTGCCTGCCAGAGTGCCAGGCACAACAGCCCAGCCAGGAAACAGGAGACGCCGCCAGACAATTTCCCCTCCCTTCCACTCTGTCCAAGGCTTCATAGTTCCAGAACCCGAGCCAACTCCCTGATAAGGGCTGGGCGGGTTTGTAGGGAGAGGAAAAAGGGAGTGCCAGCCAGGTGAACCTGTGACCTGGTCCCTCCCAAGTCACTTACTCAGCAAAGCTGCATCAAAAGAGATGCTTCTTCCCTGGCTTCCCTTAGAAAGGCTTCTATCCACCCTCGTGAGGGGAGAGCAGCAGGGAAGCCAACAGGCACCTGGCAGACGTCACGTAAATATGTACCAGAAGCTCCTGAACTGAGAACAGGTGTAAGCACCTTGTTGAGAGTAGTTCTTACGTTACAGGTGAGCTGCATTCCAGAAGCCTGTTTTAATGTTCTCTCTTAGGTAAATCAACTGGTTTACTGAGCGTTTACTATGCACCAGGCTCTGTGCTAGTTCTCTTTAGTTCTGGGAATACTATGGGGTTCATCTTATTCTCACATTGTGGGCAAAGAAATGGAGGCTTATAGAAGTTAAATAATTTGTCCCCCGCCCACCTGCCATCATCAGAATCAGGAGCAGATTTTCAATCTCAAACCCTCCGTGGTGCCGCATTACTTTGAGCAGTAAATTGTTTTCCTGCCTGGGCCAGTAGAACCTCTTTAATCTATTATGCAGCTGAAAATAGTTTTTTAACATTAAAAAAGGGAAAGAAAGAAAAACAATTGTGCTGACATGCTCAGAGATCAATGTAGAAAGTGTTCAGTTGTCTAAAAATACGAATTCCTTCTGGCTTGAGTTTGTAAAAATGGCCTTTGATACAGGTGGCTGAAGACAGCTGCTAATGAAATCCACAGAGAAGAGTCTGGACACTCACAAAGACTTAGGTGCTGGCCAGTCCCTGCTCTTGGCATTTAGCCTCATTTCCAGCTATGTCTTTTCTTCAAGGCAACGGGGATGCTTGAATTTGCTTGACTTTAAGAAATACAACAAAGGCCAGGCCTGGTGGCACACACCTATCATCCCAGCACTCCTGAGCTGAGGCAGGAAGATTGCTGTGAGTTAGGGAGTTTAAGGTCAGCCCACACTACATAGCCAGACCCTGTCTCAAAAAAAAAAAAAAAAAGACAAGACAGTCAAGGAAAGAGGGTAAGAGAACAAGAAAGACAGAAAATTATCTGTTTAATAACACACAGGAGTGAAAATGAAGACACTGTATGTCTGTATGGGAACTAAGCAGCTTAGGTGACTTTTTTTTAAGCCCATGGTGACATTTATGGGGCTCTATCAGTAAGACAGGCAAGCAGGAGGCCAAGTGCGTCATCTCCCCAGAGGTAAGAGTGGTGATAGGTGAGGAGAATGAGTCACACACTTCTCCCCACTGGACTCAGAGGACTTGATCTCTGGGAAAGCTTCCAGGTATGTGAGGGCAGGCAGGGGATAAAAGACCCAGGGACCACGGGACAGCCTCTAATTATCCTAATTTCCCCTGAGGATCTCACCCAGGTCCACAGCTTTACATCATCTTCAAGCAGAGAAATGCTGCCGCTTCACTGTGATCCGGGATCATTCGGCCACTTTGACACCTCCACCATAATCACACTCCCCTGCCCTGATCTCGTCCTCTCTCAGGTGTCATCAGACAATATATGGCAGCACCTTCTAAGCCAAAATCATAGGTGCCATCCCAGATTCCTCTCTTTCATTCATTCCCCACAATCCATCAGCAAGATAAAATAAGGCTGCACTTCTTACCCTGGCCCACAGCTCTGCCTCTCACATCTCATATCTTGCTTCTTCACAGTTTCCCTGTGTTTTGTAGACAGGTCAGCATCATACCCAGCTCAGGGCTTTTGCATTTACATCTGCATGGCTGGCTGCCTCTTGGTTCTTTAGGATATGTATCAGATATTTGCTTCTCAGGAGGGTGTGGTGTGTAGGGGGTTGGTTACTGGGGATTGAACCCAGGACTTGGCACATGCTAGGCAAGCGCTATCACTGTATCTCCAACCCTTTTTATTCTTTATTTTGAGACAGGGTCTCACTCAGGTTGACCTTAAACTTGCAATACTGTGGTCTCAGCCTCCCAAGTAGCCGGAATACAAGCAAACACCACCATGCCTATGAGGTCCACCTTCAACTTGTTAATTGTAAAGTTTCTCTCTAAATTATTCCAATCGCCAGGTATGGTGGTGCATGCCTGTAATCTCAGCATTCTGGAGACTGAGATGGGAAGATTGCCTCGAGTTTGAGGCCAGCCTGGGCTATACAGTGAGTCCAGGACAGCCTGACCTGCACAGTGAGACGCTGTCTCAATAAATAAATAAATAAATAAATAATTCTCAATCACATCATATGGTTTCTATTTTTTTATAGCACCGATTTACTTCTAACTTTTTTTTTTTTTTGGTACTGGGAATTGAACTTACAACCTCATGCTTGCCAGGCAGGTGCTATGCCACTGAGTTATATCTCTGGGTTTTTTCTTTTTCTTTCTTTCTTTTTTTTTGGGGGGGGTTCTCTCTAACCACTAAGTGATTAAGCTCCTCTAGAGGTGTCTTAATTACCACTGCATCTAGCAGGACACCTAGCACATAGCATGAATTGACAAACAAATGAAAGAAGGAAGTTAGGTGTTTCTAATTTAAAATATACATCTCTAGAAAGCCAAGTTTTTATGTCAATTGTAAGACTGAGGGTAAATATATTTATTGTCATAGGACCTTAAATATATCTGTATTTGGGGTGAGAATTGTTTAGAAAGAAATCAGAATTAAAGAGATAATTCTCAAGGCTGGCATGGCAGAGCCAGCACTTGGTCCACTCCTGACCAATACCTGAACATTGCCTAGCAAGCTTAGATGTTCTGGAGCAAATTGATAGACATGAATGGTGTGTTTACACAACACACATAATAGCTACATTTGATGTATGGTCCATCAAATGCAACAGGACTGACTGTGTCAAGGGCTCTGTAAGTGCTACTGCAATCAGCCCTTAGAAAAAACCCCTGTGGAGTTTACTACTACTATAGACAAGTGATGTGTTAGCTAAAATTCAAACCCAAGCCAGTCTGACTCCAGAGCCCATAAAACTGTCCAGTGTGCTTTGCTAGGTTTCTAGCAATGCCATAAGATGACTAGAAAGCCAAATATTCAGAAATATTGAATGACTTGTCTGAGATCATTGAGCTAGTCACTGGTGGCCTGAAATTAAGTACAAGTTCTTGGGCTGGGGATGTAGCTCAGCGGCATAAGTGCCTGCCTTGCAAGCACACAGTCGTGAGTTCGATCCCTGGTACCAAAAAAAAAAAAAAAAAAAAAAAAGTACAGGTTCTTTCAACTTTAGTTCCAGGACGACTCTTTCTTCTAAAGTTTATAGACCTTGGGATAAGAGATGAGACTGAGCAGGGTATATGTGCCATGGACTCTTGGATGCCAGGAGAGGGGAAATGATGCCACATGGTAGGCAAGGCTGTTGTTCCTCTCTCCCCCAGGCATTCCTGGAGAAGTATGGATACCTCAAAGAACAGGTCTCCAGAGCTCCCACCTCCACCCAATTCAGCAATGCCATCAGGTAGGATGAGGGATGTGGAGAACCTGGGGGTGCAGAGTGCAAAGTTCTATCTCCCTTCTCCTGGAAGGCTCCTGGGAGATGGTGGCCACGTCCCAGGGAGACAGTCCTCCTGCTATTATCATCCCTCCTTTTGTGGTCCTTTATCTCTGTTCCTCCTGGCAGAGAGTTCCAGTGGGTGTCTCAGCTACCCATCAGTGGTGTACTAGACCGTGCCACCCTGCATCAGATGACCCGACCCCGCTGTGGGGTCGCAGACACCAACAGTCATGCAACCTGGACGGAGCGGGTCAGTGCCCTGTTTGCTGGACGCCAGGCCAAAACAAGGCGCAAGAAACGCTTTGCAAAGCAAGGTGAGCGCTGCTGAAACCCAGCTAGGCTGGGGTTCCCCAGTTCTGGCCTGTGGCCAGAAAAGCAGCTCAGTCTGGGACTAGGCTGGGTCAGTAACCTCTTTTCCCTAGGCTGGGGAGAGGTGGGCCAATAGGACCTCTTGACTCAAGGACCATGGTTTTGAATATAGACATTTAAATTGAAGTATTCTTACACTGGAGAATTTTCACTGTACAAGTATTTTTCAGATCAAGCCCACTTAATTCCTGGATCAATTTTCTATGCAGGGCAGTTGAATTGTTGCCAACACTTTTTCACTTATATTTTACTGAAGTTATTCTCACCAGAATCAATTATTTTTGTAACAATTATTCAACAAAGATGAGGTTCATTTTAATCACTTTTATTTTGTTCATAGAACATTTTAGCAGCCTTATTGAGATAGAATGCACATACCAT